>MU869264.1:0-37643 GCA_036418205.1 Ostertagia ostertagi
TATAGCCTCACGTTAGAGAGTCCGGAAGTCTCCCACGAAGGTGGTGTAACACTAAAACAAGCAAATGCTTGGGAAAGTGCCCAAAAAGCAATGAAACGCCACACATAATGGCATTGCAGTAGGTAGTTTAGGGGTCGAAATGTTTCCGGCTCTGAAAACCCTCACAACAGGGAAACGTGGGCGACCCGAACAGGAATGGCCCTCTCTTGCTGTTCTGATGGGAGAAGGGAATTAGACAGAGACGCTTTAGTCGCAAGCACAGACCGCGCGACGATAAAGGTATTCGCATCCGGACAAGGAGGAGAATACTGATTTCGAAGACCCTCAACTAGTAGGTAAATTACAGCACTGGGAATTCAGTCTATAAGCTTAAGCCTGAGTTGTGGCTTGGAATTTTTGTCGTAACCTCCTCATATGTGGATATACTACTCTCGCAAATTGAAACCGTCCAAGCGTTCAGCGAGAGAAAGCTAAAAAAATTAACGGATGCTACGAAATAAATGGGGTTTTATTAGGTTTTACTAGGGCGCTAGAATGTCGTTAGGACTGAGCTGAAAAAGCGTCGTGGCAATTCGCGTGCCACTGTCAGCCACTATAATTACGAGTTTAGCGAGTTGGAGTCAAGTTCAGATGGCCAAAATCATAGGCAATAGGAGCGCTGGGCGGAAAAGGACGAACGCTGCGCGGCCTGGTATGGAGGAGCCATCGGGCCAGTGACTTGCGGGCAATAGAGCAATATCAGGGACAACCACTGAGCACTCTAGTGAAATGACGACGGACTAGATGTCATGAAGCGACTACTAACAGCGCTACAGTTATCGGGCAGGAGTCCATGTGAGCACCCTTCTTAAGCGGGGCCACGTCACATCGCCGGCTCTAGCGTGACTGTTCCCGAGCAAGATTACTGATTTGCTGACATATCACAAACGGGACTGCGACAGGTGTTCGATGGGCGGCAGAGAATAGGGAGCAGCTGAGAGGGTCCAGAGCTGGAAGAAAACCTTCCGAACAACTATTTGAATATTGTAATGTAGAGTACAAATGTCTTGGGCGAGTGAAAAATCCTACGTGAAAACGTTTTGAAAGAAGCTGGAACGTAATTGCTGTGCTGATTACTCGAAACCATGGTATGACGTTCTTTCCGGCATTCACATTTAGGGGAAAGGGTGTGGTTATACAATAGGTAACAGTGACACTGTTGAAGAAAGGAGCACTCGAAGCTAGAAAGTTTAATAGCTGCCTATTCATAAATGGTTTGAAAATGTACTGCGAAATCAGTGAGGGACAATCTTCTAGACTTGAATGGAACCTGAATGACGTCACATGGTGTCCGCAAAGCAGGAGAAACATTGATACCGCAGCATGTTTTCCTACTTCTTTGACTCCTCAGAAGCAATGGACTTCAGAGAATTTGTCGAAGCGTTCTAAGAGCCTCTGAAACAGGACGGCGATTAGGTTTGCGGACCGCTGAATGTGTATTATACGACATACCCTCCCCTTTCAAAAGCAGAAAGTTGTGAGGTGCGACCAAACACCAAACTGACGAGGGGGGGGGGGGGGGGGGGTCGCACCTCTAAGTAAATCTGGTTAGTAGTGGTTATATGATAGCTGATTTCAAGTAATGATAGTTGTAATTAGTGTAATGATCGAACTACAACTGTGAAGGTACATCATTTCATTGGGCAAAATATTTGAGTCCTGGAGAGGGCCGTCGTCACTTGTGGTGTAATTGTCCGCACCTGACACTCTGACTCTTTGAAAAGGTATAAATAGCTTAGGTATTGCAGAGGAGCCGTTTTATGCACTGAAGGGTTTCCCTCCGTAGCAAGTATTATTCATAAACTCCAACAGAATTTGACACATCTTGAAGACTTTCCTACATGTTCAACGCATTTAACGCACAAATATGAGATGGATAGATATTTGACGCAAGTTGTTGGTGGTGGAGGTTTTTCGTCCCGAATAGGGTATGAAGATCAAGATCTGTTAGGTTAAGAGTCTACTTATGACGAACTCAGTGGAAGATATTTGAAAAAAGGTATTGTTTAATGAAAGAGACATTAGTTTGACTTTGTTATGCTGCTCTTCATCACAAAATTAGGCATGAAGATCCTGCTGAAGACTGAACAAAACAGAAGAAACCAGTATGCACTCACACATTTTACTTTCAAAGTCGATGCCGATTATTTAACTACCTTCATGAAAGTCACATATTTAGCTCTTCTCGAGTCAGCTGGTATCGTACAGTGATAGAACGCTCAGATAGAATTAGGCCGATCATCGGCGGCACGCGAAGCCAAGTCAATGTCGCATCGCTTTTCTAGAGGTGTTAAACAGGTCTAAAATCAAGGTGCTTCATTTTGTGAAATCACTTCTGGTGATAACCTGCACAAACAATTACCCCAGAGAAGTCGTGTGAGGAATTCAGTTGGATGGGATAGAGTGATACTTCGAGTATTAGAATGTGCGCTTTGCCGCTCAAAAGGCGCGGCAATGGCGCTAAGGCTGTACAAAGTAAAGTCGGCGACAAATCCAACTTATGTTTAGATACCTATTGTACCAGCCACGTGGATACGACGTAGCGGCTAATCAGCGCGGGCTTGGAGCTGTGGAGGAAACCATTCATACAACCTCGTCCGTCCCGCCCTCTTATTTCGACGAGAAGAGAGAAATCTTGTCAGGGCTTACATCGGCAGGTTATTCTTGCTTTATTTCAATTTTATTAGAAATCGGCATCCAAACTTCATTTTCTGACTGCTGTGACCCCATTGAGTTTTGACTGATGGGCGCATTTTAGAGTCAGTGAGCTTCAATGGTGCAGCGTTCGTTGGCGCGTATAGGGAGTGTGTGTTGTTACTTCTGAACCCCCTTGTATACCAACGTCGCGGCCATGGCTCACTTTCTTTAGAAGGCGCGAAAGTATGTTACGAGATAAATGGTCGTATTTGCTTCTCAGACGAGACACGCTTTGATGTATCAAGATCCAGCGATCCAGTCGAGAGTATTGTACGAAGATGCATCTTGGACGGGATTGATCAAAATGAACATGCCAATTTTTCAATTATTGTTTGACTTAAAGATCCATGCCTGATCTAAACAAGTTGAAAACATGATAGACTCCAAACGAATCAGGTGCGACAGACTAAAACTTTTTTTGCGAAAAGAGTTGCCAAGCGTTATTTTCATACACCAGACAGATCGAGAAAGAACAAAATTAATTTCTGGCCGCAGCTGACGCGGTTTCGCGAAATTTCCCACATTTTGCGGACACGGGACATTGGTGGAGTGGTGTGACGTCAATGTGGCGCCAACCCCTTTTGCGCTGCGCGATTCTCTGCAGGTGCTTGTAATTGTTCCACTAGGTCTCTGCTTTTTAATACCTTGATAGGTATTCAATTGTTATGCAGTATGGTGAAATATGCCTTTCATCTGCACGGGCTGCAGGAGTTATTACTAAAACTACAGAATTCGGTTATTTCCCTGCATCCGTTCATTCCCACAGCTGTAAATGAAATATGAGTAGTAGAATTAGATAAGTGCAATTTGGAATCGCCTAAATTTGCTATTACTGTAAAAAATCAGCTTTAAAATGCTCTAAACATGTCTACAGGTGAGGAAGAAAATTTGGCTTTTGCCTCTGCAGTTGCTACTTCCTTCCGGACATTAACTTCTACTATATCTGCATATTGTGCACGCATTTACCGCCCCTTGAAAGTCCCTGTTTATTACACTCATGCTCTCTAATTCTAAATCAGGAGTGTTACGTGAGCTAGCCCGCGGCAACACGGTGCTGTCACAGCGGAAAAAGAGTCAATCAGGTGTTGTCGTCGTGTGTGTAAAGTCAAATTTCTATTATATTGTGCCTTGGGCCGAAAGTGGGTAGTGGCAAGCTGGGCACGCTTACCACCGAGCGGTCGTGGGACGGATCAAAAACTGGATCGTGAGTCGCCTTGGGCCCAACAAAGCTTCTCCTCCGGGGTCGTAATTGGTAGCAGACTCGTGTAAATTAGAGGTGTCCACCGAGTGCTTCGTGTCTTGCCCCCCCCTACTATTGTAGTGCTATGATCTAGAACGGAATGCTCATGAAGTTTCGAATTTGTGTTGGAGGCTACGGTCGTACTTACTGATGAATTACTCCAGGCTCTGACGGACGTGCAAACGGGTCGTCGAAACAGGAGCCAGTAAGGATTATTATTATTTGGTGTCGGCTAAGAAGCAACCTACCTTCGGTAGCAGGACTATGTCTGGAGATGAAAACGCTAGACTTGTACATGGACCGCACAGTATTCGTGCTAGAGCCACCATCGCATTCCATCCACGAAAGTATAAATGGAAAGTAGATGTTTGCCGCATCCAAAAAGGGATTGAATCAGCGGACAAATGCTTCCATTTTCCTTATCACTTTTATTTATTACTTTCTCTGTGTGAGTTTTTCCTTTTTAATTAGGGAAAGGGTAGCCCGCTTTTAGACCATCAGCAACCTTCATGTAGGAAATGCAGTATAACTCAGTACCAAATGTAGCTGCCTACATTGGGCTAAGGACTCCTCATCTCTCGCTCCCTCTTGACCTGCTTCGACGCTACATTATTTCTAACTTTTGGTCGAACGCGATGGAATTTGGAGAAGTCCTATCAATTTGACTTGTTGATACTTCAGTGTCAAAATATTATTTGCCACGGAACCCAAAATTCTTCAAGAAGGAATGTCAGTTGTTTAGGATGCCGGCCGAGATATTTCGGGCTATAGCACTTTTCTGGCCTGAATATGTTGAATCAAAAAAGTTGCTCACATTTTGTTGAACTAAATTCAACCTGCTCTGTGCCTACTACTAATGTATTTTACCACACCTGATCGGATTTGGGCTGAAACTCCTTTCAGTTATGATTAAATGTATTGATAATTTGTTGTTGTTATTTTTGTTCATCTATATTTAATACTTATTATTTGTTAGCTGAACAAACACATTATATCGTCGGTCCTTCTGCGAACTTCGAACTCCGTGAAATAAAACAAGTAAGTCACGGAGGAGTGTGGCAGAGTACTTAGGGAGGTCTGTCTTCTTCGTTGCATAGCTGTAAGGGTTTGTGCATTCGTTTTGACTCGCGAAGTGATTACACAAACGCTAATCTGTTCGATGCGTTTTGACAGATGTTCCTTTGCTGTTTTCTGCTTTCAGGAGGCTCATTTTGGCTCTAACCTGATTAATGATTCCAGCTGAACGTTAACAAACGCGATGGAATTCCAGTCACTGGGATTTCGAGCTGTGAATGAAACAGTAGCGCCTAAAAAGCTAAGTGCCTTGAGGGGGTTGTAAGGATGGCGTTCCGTGGTCGCTTCCTGTCATGCTTAGTTTTTACATAAATATGAGTTCATTTCATTTGCGTACATTTCTCTGTCGCTAAACACAACGATAATCCGGTTTATGAAGGAATTGTGGGTTCCTCTTCCTATTTTGATGATTTTGATTGATGTGTTTCCTAAAGGGCAAAAATCAGGATTAGGTTGATGGGTTATTCACTCATGTGAACATTAGGGACAGGTGTAGGGGCACGATAAGAAGAAAAAATTCGTGATACGCAGAAAATGCGAGCATTTGCTCTATGCTGTGTGAGAAGTTCTGAAGACAGGTAGTGCGAGAAGGAGATAATGTGAGCTAGCGAAAGAGCGGATAAAGAGAAGCCCGAGAAGAGGAGAGATGGCAGATCGCTGGCAAGCGCAGACAAAGATACTCGAACGGTGAGCGGGGAAATGTGAAGTTGGTGCATTCGGTTAGAAGTTATATGGCGCCTAATTGTCCTATGACGCGGTCTCGATGTATAGTAGAAAGGTGGCACAGCACAACACACGCTATCCTTAGCACTGACATACCCAGCACTTCTAGCCATGGTAAGGGATTTCTTAGGTGGGTCTAAGCTCGAACTTTGCTTTAATTGTCACATCTTGTCTCTTCACACGTTCACCCAACTCCTGAAGCGCGCGCGCGGCACGGACTTGTTTAAAACCTGGTTTTTCAGCAACCATTGCTTGCCAACCAAACAGTATAGAGAAGTATAAATCGTCCAGGTACCAATGTTGGCCTGTTTTGATTCTTAAGCGTTTATTGGATGCACAGATAATTTTAAAAGGGAGCTTGCTTCGGACCGCTACCTTCATTATTGCTTTAACTTGTAATAGTAGTGAGGAAAGGAATTGAGTTAAGGTACCCGAGTCCTTGAACCTACCAGCTAGGATCAATAAAAAGTTTTGTGTGCTGTCAGCTATTCCCATCTAATGAATACAGGAGTAGAATCCAGTGGCCAATTATTGTACTTTACTGTTGCGCCTATAATCTTGGAATCAAAAACTTGTTCTACACTGGTGCAGCTCAGTGTATCAGATTTTGAGGCTCTGCGCCTCGCAAAGAAGCACAGATTTGCACCTCCGTTCGGCTAGCATCCTGTGGTACAGAACAAGATACTCATGAAATGTCATTAAAATGTCATTGTGATTCAGTTACTAGCGAAATGCGGCAAAACCCTAATTGTTATTCTATTCTTGCGTTATACGGCATGAATTTATACACAAGCAAAATTCAATGATTGTATGGCACTTATTTCGAAGCGCCACTGAAGTGAGTGGACCAATTGCAGAAATTGGCACCAAGCTCTGGAAAGGGGTAGATTCTGTGGGCGGACATGAGCAACACGTGCTCACCCTGCCGTTTCTCCCCTCTCCTGGGCTTGGCTGTAGAGTTTTCTACGGATGGTTTTTTAATGCCCTGTTTTGAATGTCACTCTTGAAGGCGAACCTCAGTGTTCAACTAGTTCTAAGAGCTCTTCGTCGACATCTCAGTTGCGGAACGACCTGAAAGTGGAGAAGAGAGGGAAAGAAATCTTCAGGAGCTGATATTAGGGCCTTAACCTTCAACAAGGTTGGATGTGGTACGATGGCGGGACAGGACCATCAAAAAAGACAAATTACACGAGAGAGCACGCTGATCTCACCATCCCTCGGTGCGTGGGAGACGTTGCATGTTCCAACAGGGGTCGATGGTTGCAGGCCCGTAAGATTAGCGCCCTAACCGCGCAGTTTTTGCGACGAAGCTCGTGTGGTCTAGGTAGGTACGGACCTTACAATTTTCCTCGTGGTATCCTTGCTACTAGTCGGGCTAATAACGGGGCTTGCCTTCAAGGCCATGGGCGCCGGTTGTATTAGCAACCACACATGCCTTTGCGTGGTAACGAAAAAGCGTGATATTTTGTGAGAAGAAATGTTGGAACAAAAACAGCGTAAGATGAAGATTGAGGATCGAGTCCCACTACAGTATCTTATTGGAACATAGTTTACACAGAGCTGTCAGTAAGTTTGTAGTTCGTTCCCTCTAAACAGTTGTTTTACACCCATAAATTTGATTTATGAATGAGCCAATGTGTTCATCAATCATCCCTTCACATCTCCACTGAGATTTGCAACGACTGTTTTTAAATGCTCTTCAACGAATAAATATTTGAATGCTCAAGCAGCTCCAAACTCTATAATGCATTAAAATCATTCGGAAGATTCAACTTTTTTACTGTGCTACATATTACGTATTGCATATAATATAGCATCGTTTTGAGAAGGAAATTTTTAACCTCTCTTTTCCGTGTAAAAATACAGTTCCAAGCCTAGATTACGGCATAGACGTGGAAGTGGGAAGAAACACTCAATTTACTAAAGCTTGTTTTGAAAATCTTCAGTCGCATCACCCTTATTTTCTTGCCAAATTTTCGAAAAGGAGTATACCACCTGTAGGGTAGCAACTAAGACTCTTAACAATTGTTGCGACGTTATAATGAACACTTTTTCCCTTCCTCCATTTCTTTCTTACCACCAATTTCAGAATAGATTTAAAATCTGCCGCTGTTCGATTAAAACCTGCCGTACGTCTTTCATCTTGAAATAAAGATTGAATGCACGGTCAACACACAGGGGGGGGCATAGAAAAAGGACATTCTGTCTACAAATTCAGATGGATTTAATAACACTTCGCTCAATACAAACCGAATGGCCCCAACTTAGTGTTTAAATTCGCATTTCGTTTTGTAAGAAAATCTTCATAGTGGCCACCTACGCGGACGGTATCAGAAAAATTTGCCCCGGAAACATGGTGCACTAGTTGAGCTCAATGGTGTCTTCGAAGAGCCGTGTACCATAACGACCTCTGAAGAGCGAGTTTTGTGTGAGTTTGCGTTGTGTGAGCCAATGTATCTAGAAAAATTCAACATTGAAGCAATTGAGGAAATTATGTAAGAGCTTTAGGTTGAAGCGATTACGGTAGGCTTCCTTGTGCTTAACGACGATGACAGATGACGCCATATTCTGAAGGCGGTGAGGGAAGTGAACAGGGGGCCTGCTTCTACTTATAGCGAGTGATTTAAGGAATACTCAACCGAGGAACTTCAGATGGCAATGTCTGCGAAGGAAAAGGGCCTAGCGACATCGATAAAATGTAGTTTTTGGCCACCTGTATGTATGGAATATTGCAAACATATAAAGTACTATGTAGCAGCGCGTTATAGCAGATGATTGAAGGCTCATTTGTTCTCTAACATGATTAATGATCCAGCCGAACGTTAACAAACGCGATGGCATTCCATTCCATGGGATTCGAGCTTGAATGAAATCAGTAGCGCCTAAAAAGACCAATAAAGTGCCTGAGGGGGTTGTAAGGATGGCGTTTTCCGTGGTCGCTTCCTGTCATGTTAGTTTTTTACTAAATATGGTTCATTCATTTGCGTACATTTCTCTGTCGCTAAACACAACGATAAATCCGTTTATGAACGAATTGTGGGCGTTCCTATTCTATTTGAATAATTTTGATGATTTTTCTCCTAAAGGCAAAAATCAGGATTAGGTTGATGGGTTAATTCACTCATGTGAAGTTAGGGACAGTGTAGTGGACAGATAAGAAGAAAAATTGTGAATACGCAGAAAATGCGAGCATTCTGCTCTATGCTGTGGAGAAGTTCTAAAGACAGGTAGGGAGATGAGAGATAATGTGAGCGCGAAGAGCGGTAGAGAAGCCCGAGAAGAGAGAGCATGGCAGATCGCGGCAACGCAGACAAGATATCGAACGGTGAGCGGGAAATGTGAAGTTTTGGCATCTGTTAGAAGTATATGGCGCCTATTGTCCTAGTGACGCGTTTCGATGTATGTAGAAAGGTGGCGCTACCTTAGCACTCGCATACCCAGCACTTCTAGCCATGGTAAGGGCTTCTTAGGTGGGTCTAAGCTCGAACTTTGCCTTTAATTGTCACATCTTGTCTCTTCACACGTTCCCAACATCTGAAAGCGCTACTGGTTTCAGCCAACCATTGCTTGCCAACCAAACAGTAGAGAAGTATTAAATCGTCGGTACCACTGTTGACCTTTTGTTTTAAGCGCTTTTATTTGGATGCACAGATAATTTTAAAAGGAGTGCTTGGCCGCTACCCTTCCATTATTCTTTACTTGTTATAGAGTGAGGAAAGGTTGAGTAGGTACCACCGTGTCCTTGCAACCTACCCAGCTAGGAATCAATAAAAAGTTTGGTGTTCCAGGTTCAGCTATTCCCATCTATGAATAACAGGAGTAGAATAGTGGCAATTATTGTATTTACTGTGCGCTTAATCCTGGAATCAAAACTTGGTTGTAACTGGTCCAGCTCAGTGTATCAGATTTTGAGGCTCTGGGCTCGCAAAGAAGCACAGATTTGCACATCGGTTGGCCTACGCATCCCTGTGTACAGAACAGATACTCATTAAAATGTCATTGTGATTCAGTTACTAGCGAATTGCGGCAAAACCCTAATTGTTATTCTATTCTTGCGTTATACGGCATGAATTTATACACAAGCAAAATTCAATGATTGTATGGCACTTATTTCGAAGCGCCACTGAAGTGAGTGGACCAATTGCAGAAATTGGCACCAAGCTCTGGAAAGAGGTGGATTCTGTGGGCGGACATGAGCAACACGTGCTCACCCTGCCGTTTCTCCCCTCTCCTGGGCTTGGCTGTAGAGTTTTCTACGGGTGGTCTTTTAATGCCCTGTTTTGAATGTCACTCTTGAAGGCAAACCTCAGTGTTCAACTAGTTCTAAAAGCGCTTCGTCGACATCTTAGCTGCGTGAACGAACTGAAAGTGGGAAAGAGAGCAAAGAAATCTGTCAGGAGCTAGATATAAGGGCCTAACCTTCAAGAAGGTTGGCTATGTGGTCGATGGCGGGACAGACCCATCAAAAAAGCAAAATTACACGAGAGAGCAGCTGATTTCACTCATCCTCACGGTGCGTGGAGGTGTTGGCAAGTTCCAACACGTGTTGGGTCGGTGTTGCAGGCAAGCCGTAAGGATTAGGCCCTAACGCGCAGTTTTTTTGTTGCGATCAGAAGCTGTGTGGTCTAGGTAGGTAGCGGAACCGCTTACAAATTTTTCCCTCGTGGTATCCTTGTACTAGTCGGCTAATACGTGGCTTGCTTCAAGGCATGACGCCGGGTTTGTATTAGCAACCACAACTGCCTTGCGTGGTAACTGAAAAAGGCGTGATATTATTGTGAGAAGAATATGTGAAGCAAACACATAGCGTAAGATTGAAGATTGAGGATGCGAGATCTCACTACAGTATTTTGTTGAAACACAGTTTACACAGAGCTGTCAGTAAGTTTGTAGTTCGTTCCCAATAAACAGTTGTTTTACACCCATAAATTTGATTTATGAATGAGCCAATGTGTTCATCAATCATCCCTTCACATCTCCACTGAGATTTGCAACGACTGTTTTTAAATGCTCTTCAACGAATAAATATTTGAATGCCCAAGCAGCTCCAAACTCTAAAGTGCATTAAAATCATTCAGAAGATTCAACTTTTTTACTGTGCTACATATGCCGGCGTGTTGCACATAATATAGCATCGTTTTAAAAAGGAAATTTTCAACCTCTCTTTTTCCGTGCTTTGTAAAAATACAGTTCCAAATTCGGAGCACGGTATATGAAGACGTGGGAGTAGAAAGAAACTCTTAAATTACTGGAATTTGTTCTGGAAATCTTCAGTCGCATCCCCCTTATTTTCTTGCCAAATTGTCGAAAAAGAGCACACCACCTCTACGATAGCTACTAACACTCAGAACAAGTTGCGACTTTATAATGAACACTCTATTTCTCCCCTTTCCATTCCTTTCTTACCATTGAATATACCTTCAGAATAGTCTTGAAAATCTGCCACTGTTCGATTAAAATCTACCGTACGTCTTTCATCATGAAATAAGGATTGATTGCATCAACATTCAGAGGGGGGCAATAAAAAAGGACTTTCTTATTACTAATACAAATGGATCTAAAACACTTGGCTCAAGTCAGACCGAATGGTCCCAACTTAGTATTGAAGATCGCATTTCGTTTTGTAAGAAAATCTTCATAGTGGCTACCTAGGCGGACGGCATCAGAAAAATTTGCCCCGGAAACATGGTACACTTGTTGAGCTCAATGGGTCTTCGAAAGATCGTGTACCGTAACGACCTTTAAAAAACGAGCTCTGAGTGGGTTTGCATTGTGTGAGCTGATGTATCTAGAAAACTGTCCAACATTTAACAATGGACGAAAATATGTAAGAGTTTCAGGTGAAGCAATTACGGTAGGCCTTCTTGTGTTTGACGACGATGACAAATGGCGCCGTATTCTGAAGACGGTGAGGCTGCCGAGGAACTTCAGATGGCAATGTGTGCAAAGAAAAAAGGACTCAAGTGCGACATGGGTGAAATCTCTTTTTTGGCCCCTGAATATATGTAATATTGCAAACATATAAATACATGTGCAGCGCTTATATTGCAGTTGTGTGATACAAATGAACGCTTCATATTCATTGCAAAGTACGCGGCGCCGAGTCTGAACCAGGTCAATCAAAGCGTCGTAGAAAAATATGATATACGACCCACCCCTCGTAACAGGTTGCCATGCATAAGCGCTCAATGTGAAGATGGCCTATAAAAAACTGTGACTGCTGTAGCAAAGCGCTGACAATGAGCACTTACCATCTGAAATGTGACCAAATTGAAAATTGAACTGACCAAAGTTTACTTTAAAGTGGACAATTTGCAGTGTGAAAGAAGATTCGGAAGTTTTGGTTCGAGCTGCCGTAAACTTATGGGAAAGAATGAGAAAACTTGCGATTTTAGACAATTTAACTCGTTTACCGGGAGATGCGCCGTGCACTCGCCGTTTCGATATACAGCGCGAGTTGCGGTTCCCATCTACTCTAGAACAAGCTGAGGCTGCCTTATCGCTGCTGATCCTCTCACTTACCACCTTTTCCCTTTTGGTGAACATAATGTGACCGCTTCCTCGAGGGTTTCCCAACGCACTCTTGACCCTGGTCTTAACATGCACTGGCCACACACCTGGTCAGCCAAAAAGTGCCACGGTACGCAATGGGTTAGAGCATTTATTCACATTTCGTATTATATCTTATTTCAATATTTCGTTGCTCTTATGTTTAAATTCTTTTGACTTTTGCTTTTCAATCTACTAATTCGCTACCAGCACAACAGATGTCCTTGAGATTTTTGACCTCACGCCGTTTTGGCAGAGATACGCAGATAAGAATAATTTGTGTGAAGTTTCTCAGAAAGGTGGCAGGAAGATTTTCGGAAACAAGGATATCTATCGAGTTCAATTTTTGCTTGTTTTTTCCCCTTCAGCGCTTGACTCCCTTGCATGTCCTAGACTTTAATGTAGTTGAATAATTAGATATTCAGTTTTATACATATAATATCGAAAATAGGGCGGAAGTGGTGTGGTGGCAAGTGGCACACCACGCGAGCGGTCCAGGGATCAAATCCTGGGTCATGAGAGCCAACCAAGCCTTCCGTCCCTCCGGGGTTGGTTAATTGGTACCAGACTTGTCTGGGAGGATAACAACACTGACTTGTACATTGGCTGGACCCCGCAAGTCTATAGGCCATATCGCATTCAAACGCCACTGCGAATGTTCAAATGGGAGTAGAATGCGTGCCGCATCCCAAAAAGGGATTGATCAACTGCAAATACTTCATGCTTTATGCTTCAATATTAAAATTACCCACTGGGTATTATTCGTAATAATCAAGTAACCACGATCTCATAAGGGTAGATGGAGAACAATGTATTCCATCTGTATACTTTCTTGCACTATACAACT
Organism: Ostertagia ostertagi; assembly: GCA_036418205.1. Classification (NCBI taxonomy): domain Eukaryota; kingdom Metazoa; phylum Nematoda; class Chromadorea; order Rhabditida; family Trichostrongylidae; genus Ostertagia; species Ostertagia ostertagi. Next base: position 13,170 of record MU869264.1, read on the forward strand.
TTCCTACAGTATATGTAAAGGATCAAGTATTTGCCGTTGATCAATCCCTTTTTCGGATGCGGCACACATTCTACTCCCATTTGTACTAGTGGCATTTGAATGCAATTCGACCTATACAATGACTTACGAGGGCCAGCCGATCTATAAGCCATGTTTCCTCCCAGGCAAGTCTGGTACAAATCCCGGAGGGATGGAAGGCTTGGTTGGCCCTAATGGCGTAGGACCCAGGGTTCGGTCCCTGGACCTCGCGCGTGGTAAGCGTGCCACTTGCCATTGAACCAAGGCGCCCTCCTACAGTATACATGTAGTCTCAATGCCGAAATGCAAGTCGTAAAGTCAATGGAAATCCTTGCTACCGATAAATTATCAGCTATGAAGCAAGCACTCTTCAGTATTACCTCTTGTTGCTAGAACTAATCCTATATAAGAAATACAAAAAAAACCTAAATGCCACCAAATGCATAGATTATTATGGGCAGCGCACAAGAAATCGAGCTAGAACTGAACCGTTTGCCTTTAGAGTACGTTCTCAGAGCAAGGTATAATTTTCTGTCCTAAATATTGTTTAGCTCGAAACCAATAATTGTTCGATTGCAATAAAGAAGGTATCCTATGTCACGTTGGCTGCCAATGAAGCGGTCGGATGGATCATCTAGCGCTTGTCGTCGTCGTTAGAGCGTGAATTCCATTATTGGTGTATGGCGATGGCGCCATTTGTCGCAATTTCGCGCTGCTAAAGATGGCAATATAACACTTGGTGGCAGCAACGATGACCAGCCGATGGCAAAAAGGCAATTCCGAGGCTGGAAGAACGACCGAGCACCATCACGATGAGCCACAAATAATGGGGCGATATTGCGAGCATGAGCGGGAGCCAACAAGTTGAAGCGAGCAAGCATAGAGGATTGCTGACTAGTCTGTTGATTAAAGGATGACATTGAACAATGAGTGGCTAGGCTTAGGTCCTTTGAGAGACATGGTTCGAAGCATTAAACCTGAAGTGATGGCTCTGAAGAGTTCAAAGCTTATCTTATGTAGAAACTCCTAGGCACGAGCCAATTTTGATTTGAAATATCCCATGCGGAAATCCGGGATATTGGCATTTCTGAAATGCAAAGGTCCATTTGCAAATGGGGGGGGCGCCACACAGGCGGTTATGGTCAACGCATCTGAACGCCCATTAGGGTCACCTAGTTTTCCTATTATGAGCCTAGTTAGAAGCATGTTCCATGACTGAATCATTGAACCAGATTCTCCGTAGAATGCGGCTGCTGGTCGAGAGCTTAGGAGAGTCGAATCTCTTTTCCATGACGGGTGGCGAGATGTTAGGTGTCTAGAAATTGCAACTTAGATACCCCATGTAACTGGAATGTGCACGTGGCATGGGATAAAAGGTAGTCAGTTCACCTAGACCAAAAATGCTGTTGCGCGTGGGTCGCGAAACACGATCAATTGTTAGGTATAAAAGCGAATTTCTAGAGCAGAACGGCTCTAATTCGAAAATGACCAAAGGGTCGAGATTGGTGGCTATCCGGCCGTCGCCATTTTCCAAACACACGCTAAGGTCTGAAAGGACTCTGTCACAGAAAACTTATATAATGTCAGTGGTGTCACAGTAAAACAGAGGCTTATCAATCGAATTGCCGTTCACACCCTTTCATCCTGTCTCTTCTGTCTGGAGATTTAGTGGTTGATCGAGAGTCAACCAGGGCTCAATATCCGCATTAATTATTGTCTGTTAGCTCACTCATTCCATTTACGTGTACGAATAGGCATTCAAAAAGCTTTTTGGTTCTAAATGCACCAAGCAATATACTCATCCTTCTGATGGAAGAGCTCATGTCGACGTGAATTCCGTCAGACGAGTATCTGACACTTTGTTGTTTTCTACATCAACATTGGAGCACATTCGACTTTTGAGATAAGATTTCTGGCTCTATGGAGGCGAGCAAAATCGCGACCAACTCCCACTTAGCGGTCTCTTTGTTGCCCTCTAATCTACCTTAATGGATCCGTTCAGCCCCGCTACTCATTCACGTGTAATGGACGCTGAAATTGGAGCGCCCACAACGCTGGCGAATGCTGACCGAATATGTAAAAGGCTATTCGCAGACATCCTGTTTCTGACTTTTTAACGACATGAATTCAGGGACAAGGCAAGACACGAGGAAGTTGAGCCCAATATTTGGCTGAACTCCTCTGCTCTATCAAGGCACATCAGAGTAATCTATTGCTATCCATTTCATTATAAGTGGTGAGTGACAGTCTAATGAGTTTTCAAATGTATAGACAAGGCGCTAGCATATTGCCTAGTTCTAGACAGACATAGAAGTAGTTTGCTCATCGAAGGCCAAATGACCAGGGAATGGATAGGAATCTGGAATCGAGTTTAGTGAAAATTCATGGTATCCATTCTCCCTTTTCGTTCGTCTACCAAGATCAGCTATGAGAGTGTGTAGAAACATTCGACTCGAATAGCGATTTTTCCCAAGAGAAGGAGCTTGTCTGAGATCGCCTCCAGATCATGTACCGTTGCACGCGCATGAACTACCGATCTCCCATGGTTCCAACCGTTCGAGTTGGATCGAATTTTTTAATGATCTGAAATTCTGTGTGTAGGGGTTATCAGTGTCCTGATTACGGAGTATGGATTCTTTTGGCGTATATGTTATCTTATGTCACTATGACACCACAGATTGCCACATCGGCGATTTTTGGTGTCGCAACACTCTTCACCAGTTTTTTAGTCAAAGTCTACGTATATAAGTTGCTGCATGGTTCTGATTATAGATATGACACCTGTCGCGAAACACAAATGCCGCTCCAAGCACCTGGGCTGGTCCGGTGCCTACGGCATCTGCGATCTGACGAGCCTGATCTACTTCGCGTGATCGTGCGGCAAGCGACGGCCGTAGCATCGGCACCATCCGCCTGGCTGGTGTTCCTCGTCATCGAGTTCTTCCCGTCGTCTTTTCTTTCGGCAGACTCGTAGGCGCTCCTCAACTTAGAACTACATGGAGACTTCCTTATTCAATTCTCTGATCGAGCGCGGGGTCGATGAAGGCCGACCCGAGTGAGTTAATTTTTGTACTAACCTTTTATATTTCATCATTATTGCGTTTTAGTCGTTCAGATAGAATGAATTTGAAGTTATGTCATAAAACTTACTTGTTTCTTTGTTGTTTGCTAGTGTAGCAAGATGGGTGTAAGCCCGACCGGTACTTGTGGTAATTGGATGAGTGTTGTTAGGTCGAATCGGTTAGACTCAAAGCTAGGATCGTAAGTAAAACTTTGTGTTATCACTTACGCCCCAGTTAGGTGTCTGCGGCCGCGGCTTGGCTAGGCTTTTAAACGCTTTGTCTATTATTGGGGCTGCCTGGTTTTCCCCTTGGGCGCCCTAAGTTCGCCTGGACCACGCGATGCCGCAGACAACCCCTTGGTTCAGACTGCGCCATTTTCCGCAATTAGATACGTATAAATTTGCAAAAAATTGCCACGGCGAGAGATCGACTTGGCACCAGCTTTATCGCGCATTTATGTCACACTTAGAAGCCGTTCAGGAAAAAATGAGGTCAGCTCTTGTACCACTCACACAATCTCCCTATAGCTGCAATAACCGTTTCTGAACAAGCGCTACACGTCCTGAACGACCTGCCTTCTTTTAGATTGCTAAAAAAGCTTTGCCGTCCCTCTTTTCGATTTGGTTTTTCTGGCTGATCGATAAGTCATAGCTATTTTAAAACTAAAAATTTTCCTCGAAACGCCATTGTTTTGAATGGAGTAATACATCTTTATGTAAGGTTGTGTACAAGGTTTACGGGAGCGCGATGATCAAACAGGTAGGTTCTTAATACTGGAACCTTCGAAGCGTATCTTCTAGCCATGATTGACTCTGACCCTATTCTTGAACTAGGACGGTGGCTCCTTCTAACGTACGCTATAAAATGTGACAAGCTCTTATTATATGTGGCCAACTAGTAGCTCCTTGGGTCACTAGCAATGTTATCGAGAGAAATACTTTCGGCACGAATAATAAAGTACATACAGTAGCGGTCAAAAGTGTGGAAACTTTTTTTTTTGATCTAGCGTAGCCGATGGACGATGAAAGTCTCCGAAAATGACATATTATGTCTGAATCAAGCGTTAGATTACGATGAGCAACATAATTTTCTAAAACTAAAAGTCGCGTTTGTAATACGAAATTTTATAAGAAAGGCCGCTGTGCAAAATTTGGAAACTTTCGAAGCGAATCCTGCAAATAGCTCTCAAATCCACATGGTAAATTATTATTTGATGAGTAGCTCTGAGTTTCTATGTTAGCGTGTCTTTATTGACATCGAGTGGTTATAAAAATAATTTAGGACTTTTAGTCGAACCCTACACACTGGTGGAACTAAATCACATTGTTTGGTGGGATTCTAACTGGAATGTGGTCTTAGCGACAGGCCACGTGTCTTCCATGGGATGCAGAACTCAGTTAGACTCCGAATTTTGACTTGTTCGATTCGCGAGCAGCTTCTTTTTCTGGGTATAGGAAGGCGGAAGTGAAAAGGAAGGCCTGCATTGGATCCTTTCCGCGATGGAAACCTATCTTTTCCAGCAAGTTCTGACTATTGAAGGGAAGCATTGTACTCTACAGACTATAGTTGTACGTAGCCCAATCCACATTTCGCTGAATACCTAGATCTGGGGAATTGCCGAATGGCGGGACACACCTTCATCCATGACAATACTACCACTATATCAGATTGTTGGAAGCTTATATTCAAAATGAGGTTCCCACTTGACAAAACACTTCGCAGGGTCCGCAGCATCATTTCTAGGAAGACAGAAATCTCACTCGTTGCTGAGAACAAATTTTCACCTCTCGCCTTTGGTCCATGTTAGCCGTTACTGTGCGGAAGCCAGTTGGGCCATTCTGCTCTTGAATCCCAACGACGGCTTCTTGTTGGGACATCATCCCTAATATACTCCAGGTTGCGGCCGATGTTGTGGTGCACTTAGACTTTCATATAATTAGAAAAAAAACCAGAACAAGCTGCCTCTTATTTGGAAAGTCGGTGGTACGGGACGTGCCAACCACCCTTCGAAGTACTAGGAGGACCAACTTTCTTGTGAAGATACTTTTTTGTAAATGACCACTCTTCTTATGATTACTCGACTCCAATGACGCTAGAAACATTCGATAATATCGCTTCCGTAGAGACTGAACTTCTAAGAATCAGTTTCAATTTCGTATTCCGGATTGTAGGGTTTAAAAAAGGATCCCTATGGAAAAACTGCTTTTTCTGCATATGAATTCATTTTGAAATTAAACATTGCTCAATGGTTCAGCTAAAATTGACAGAAACAAGTGAACATTAAAGAGTAGGAATGATAATGATAAGTGAAACAAAAACTTTCCAAACTTTTGACGCGCGATTACTTGAAAAAAAAATCTTATTTCTCAAATATGAGTTCAGGTTTTTGGAAATTATTCTACCCGTCGTATCCTGAACTTGATTTGTATGAAATATCTAAATTTGGAACAATTTCATTATGTGGCGGGCGCGCAAGATCGAAAATAAAAAAGTTTCCAAGCTTTTGACCGCTACTGTATGTACATACTACCAGACTTGTCATGCGGTACAAAGTGCAATACTTTTATAATCGACTGACTGTGCTCAATAAATGAGATGGTCTGAAGGTTTTCACTTACAGTGATTTAATAAAGCAGTACCTAAAACAAACAATGCTGAAACATGTTCAAGAAGTTAAGGGAACCCTCCGATGCATGGATGCACTAGTATTTCCCATCGCTATCCCATTTCGAAAGTTGACGCAGCTAGTCGGGATTAGGTCCCAAGAGTCAGTTACTTCTGGAGTGAAAATAATGGTTCCCGAGCTTAACGACGTATTCTCTCCCGTTTTCCCTCCCCTCGCAGCGCTGTGCCTCTCCGGTCGACCTCACGACCCAGTGTTTTATATGGGTTTTTTTTTTACTTCTTCGTCCCACTTGCGCTCCTCATCACACCTCATCTAATTTTCAAACAAAATAATGCACCAATCCGACCTCGACCCTTACCTTCAAGGATGGTTCTTACGAGCAGAGGATCTCCTACGGAATATGTGAGGAAATAGAAGTTGTCGCGACGTCTATGGTTTTTACTGGTGAACTATTCCAATTTTTCTCTTTCCCGTACAAGCTTTCCACGCCGAAAGCATTATTTTTACAACCGGAAACTTCTACCCATATTTTATGAATGCCAAAACACTTGCGCTTCTTGTTTCGCTGTCAACTACAATACCGCCACTAACTTTTGAAGTTTCTCCGCTGAGCCACGGATTTGCAGCGTCGCAAAGCGTCGCCCCTTCATAACTTCCCCCAAAGCGGGTCAAATGATTGGTGCTCTACACCACTGGACTCGTCTCTCTGTGGCGAGTCTAACCATGTGGAAAACTACGGTATTCGCCGTAAAAAATTGAAAAAAAAACAGGGGAGGAAGGACAGCGGAATCGAAGAGGTGGGCACGGAGCCGGATGTTCTTCGTCTTCTTCACTACTCCCTCGATGTTCTTATACGCTCCCCAAGCCGCTCGTTTCCTCCTGCCCAGCTCTGGAGCTAGGTCGTTCATCATATTGATTTCCCGACCTAGGTACACCTAGCTAGAGCATTCGGTGACGTTTGTTCCGTTGAGCGTGAATGGGGCATCAGGAACTAATCCGTTTCTCATAAACATCGTCTTCGTTAGGTTCAGCTGTAGACCAACCTTACCACAGGCGCAGTCGAAATCAGCCAGCATTGCTCTTCCGCTTGCTCGATGTTCGGCGTTATAAGAACGACGTCGTCAGCAAAACGAAGGTGGTGTAGTTGCCGGCCGTCGACCTTTACTCCCATGTCTTCCCATTCCAGTTGACGCATGACGTTCTCGAGAGTGGCGCTGAAGAGTTTGGGCGAGATGGTGTCGCCCTGTCGAACTCTCTCTTAACGTCGATGATGACGTCCTTGTAGAATGGCGAGATTGTGGTCGTAAAGCTGCTATAGAACTCACGAAGAATCTTGATGTACTGAGTAGGGACGCCCTGGTTGCCCAAGGCTTCGATGACCGCTTCTGTCTCCACAGAGTCGAAGGCCTTCTTCAAGTCGATGAACGTGAGACAAAGCGGCATCTTGTACTCCCGTGAAACTTCAATGAGTCTCGTAACCGTGTGGATATGGTCGATCGTGCTGAACCCTCTTCGAAACCCTGCTTGCTCGCATGGCTGTCCTTCATCTAATATTCTGCCGATCCTGTTAAGGATCACTCGGATTGGGCGATAGTTGCCAATGTCGTTCAAGTCCTTTCTTGTACAGCAACACGGTCCTGCTGGTTTTCCACGGAGTGGGTACCATTCCGACAGGTAGCGCGTGAAGAGTCGAGCCAGAGTTCTTTTGATGATGATACTGGCGGCGCATTCTCATATGTTCGGTTCGATCCTGTCGAACCGGGTGCTGTACGAATTCTTCACCGATCTTGATGGCGTGTCGGACTTTGGAAGAGAGTACTGAGGGAACGACGTATCCATCCTGTTGCAGTTGATAAGTGGGCAGATAGACATGGCTTATCGAAAAGATTGAGTAGAAGTCGTGGATGACTTTCTCCACTGCCCTTCGGATGCAGTAACTGTTCCATCCGGACGTCGGGACAGGTCATACTTGGTCTTGTAGCTGGCAAGCTGGCGGGCATTTGCGGATGCTCCTCCCAGTCTCTGCTGCTTCAGCTAATAGCTGCTGCTCTTCGCTCCTTGAGATCTTCCTTTATCGCCTCTCTGTATAGCTTCGCAAGCTCGGACGTGAGTTGATGATTGCCTGCAGGTCGTTGCGGCTCCACGTAGCGTAGAGCTCGAGAGTTTTCGTAGACAGACCGTCCTTTGGTGACTTGCAAACTCTCTGCCTTCCTGCCATCTCGTGAAGGTGTTCAACGAGCTGATATTCCTCGTCGATGTACGAATTTATTTGGCTAACAGCACGCGATGTTCTCGATAACGGAATCTCCATGAGTTGACAAGAGAAGTGAAGTGATCCGAGTTATGACTGTCCTGGGGCTTCGCTCCTAAACTTTCGCTCTCTCACACGCATCGAAAAGTGAACTTTGCGCGGAGGAGACGATGGTCTCGATCCCGTGTAGAACTTCGGTACAACAGCGACGTGGTCAGGCAAAACCTTCAATTGAAGATGATGTGGTCTATCACGTTATGGAACTGTCATCGGTGACTCCAAGTCCAACGAAGGTAGAGGCTTCTGAACTGCGAGTTCCATGGAAGGTGTTGGTCGACAAATAAACTCAGACAGTGCTTTCGCCTGCTCATTCCAATCCAACCGTGAGTACCGATGTGAAGTTTCTTCAGCCGTTCTTCTCGGGCCAATCTTGGCGTTGAGTCGCCGACGATGACCTTGAAGAAGGTATGATCTTGCCTTGTAGAACATCTTCAATTCCATATAGAATGCTTCGTGTTCCTCCTCGTCGTAGCTGATGTTGGAGCGTAGGCGACGAAGATGTCATAGCAGGGTCGATCCACATTCCAATCTCAACCGTCCGATTCGGTCGTAAGATTTCGTACGAATCGATGTTTATGGCCAAGTGCGTGTTGACGAGGACACCCACACCGCCCAACGTGTCTCTGTCGCATGTTCTAGAGTAACAGTTCTCTTCTTCAGTGTCGAAGACGGCGTGTAGCGTGCTTCTCGTCTCGGTCAGTCCGATGACGTCGTACTTGATCTTCTTGGCTTGCATCATCAGTCCTTCGATGTGAGCCTTCTGTTGCAGGCGTCCTTGGTTGAAAGTACAGATCACCATCCTATTCCTTCTTCGTTTAGGCAGCTTATCCAGGCCCTAAGATTCTCCAGTCTCTCCGCAGCGTCCTGCCCAACGCTGCCCGTATTGGGGGCTCGTTAGAGTTCAGGGAATGACGCCCATCCATATTGCTGTTTTCACATATTGAAAGGCACACGAGTAGCTTGCCAGCTCTTTCGTGCAAGGCTCAATGTAGTTAGCCACGCAATCCTGGCGCGGAAAAGGGGCTTATTTTTTTGAAGGCGGCCCCGATCGCCTCCCATGTACTTCCTCAGTCACTTGAATGCAAGCTTTGGCTTGTGCCGACATGCGGATCGAACCACACACACACAGAGCGCTCACACCACGCAGCATGCATGGATACACTGTAAGGAAAACTGGTATGAACGACACAGCACTACAGAAACAGGGAGTCCATCCCCTGAACCCACCTTGCGTCTCAGAGCAGGTACATGCGTGGCTTTTGTACGCGATTTACCCCTATCCGCCACCTGGGGTCGCGCCACGTAGCTCTCGCCACCAAATGCTCAAGATTTTTCAGTGAGAGAGGACCCTCATGTGAAGGAGGTCCGTGTAACGATCAGAAACGAAATATTTATTTCTATGGAAATCGGAGTTGCATATGACGGTGGTGAAGCAGAGCGGCATATTTTAAATTGAATTGATACCAAATTGAATTCTGGAAAATTAGCATGTCGTCTTGAATGGTGTTGTTAAACTGAGCAAGGGACTATAAACAATAGCTGAGTTTCTGTACCCAAAACGTTCTTTCCGCGCTAGAACCTGAAAAGACGAAATAAGTGCGTCTGCATGAATAATAAATGAAGGTTTTTATTTGTGTTGTTTCTTCTGCGTTTGAGGATGATAGGTGGAAATTTATTCAATCGATTGAAGTTTCGACTGATCGTCGTCTTCTGGAATTTGAGGCCTAGAAGAAACAAACACAAATAAGAGCAAAGAAGTGCGAGGTTACAAAGAGCAGACGCATAAATGAAGGGTTCAAGTTTCAAAGGTGAGCAAGTCCTTTTTCCTATGCACCACGCTTTCGACTTGCAAACGGAATCATTGGGTTTTTAAAAAGCGATTTGACCTTTGCAATGACGACTTCCAGAGTCAGCCGATATTTCCACTTTTTTATTTGTAATTATATTGCATACTGTTATCCACTATATATACAATTCGTTAAGTGTGTTTTATGTGTGTGTAGGTCTGTGTGTGTATGTGTGTGTCTGTCAGAAATTCGTGAGCTCGCGTCAGCAGCAAGATAGCGCCATGGTTCTTACATATGTTGTAGGAGTAGGATGAGGACACAAGTGGTATGTGATTGGAATGGATACAATTGATAAATAGATGATACAGAGAGGCTAGAAAGCGAGCATCATAGCGAGCACCGGACATTGGGTACATGAATGAAAGGATAGCAATTGATAAGGGTTGATAAATGCGTTAGAAACGCAAAGTCGTCGATTTCGTTACCATAGCTCGCGTTGGTACCAAAGCATCATATTTAAAGTGTTTGTGGGATGGGACGGGGACATTGTTGGTTGGTGATAGAAGGTGGTTACAACTGATAAAGGCTGATAAGGCGCGTCAGAACGCAAAATTGTCGATTCGTTACGGCAGCTTGCGCTGATACTAGAGCGCCCCCACTTACAAATTTATTTGTAGAGGTAGTGCACTTGTATCATTGTATGATTGCTCACTTAAAAGCTGTCATTGCATAAACTCATCAAGTCTCCAGGAATGAATAAGTTTCATTTCTAATGCAGTATCAGAAAGCCCAAACTTATTAAACGCTAATCCTTTCGGTTCTAAATAATGGTGAATGTAAAATAACGATAAGCCTCAGATCCTCACTTATGCAACAAGCATTTTCATTTTAATTTTGAGACTGACAGCAACCTACTCCTCGCTGACTATCTGCATTCAAAGAAGAATGGTGATGTTTACAGTTGTGAGTAAATATGCCCAGTTCAGCTCCAGAGCTTTATCACAGCGTATTCTGACGGGACTTCAGTGAAGCTGGAATGAGTCTAAGACATTCAGTAGTGAGGTATTAATGGAATTACACAAACTGACTATTCCATGGGCCTCCAGTTTCGCTAAAACTGCCGGTGTGATGCGCGCGATAGCGGGCGAGCAAAACTGGTCAATTTATATTCACTTTAGTCAATATACAGAAGTTAATTTCATTGCATCCCCTCTGCATGACAAATTTGCAGTCACTCAACCTTTGTTAGTCTTTCCCTGGTCTTTATTTCGCCAATCCCAATTCACTGACGAGCTCCGGGATTGACGAAATAATAATGGTTTTGTCTGAGGAGGAGTGAACAGAAAACCATTTTGATTATTTCGTTTTAATGTTTTTTTCTTCCTTATACAGCTTTAAGTTAATCTCTATTAGTATCTCTACGAAGGTGCAGTTGCTTGAGCTTGCAAGAATAGATGCTTGATCATGCGCGTGTGGGGAAGTTCGCGACCGCGCACGGTATGCAAATTTCGCCTCAAATCTCGCAAAAGGTTACGTCTGTTAGATTCAAAGCTCAGATTAGCTATCAGGCAGCTACCAGGTAAATAAAGCATCACTATGTCAACTATAGTAAAAAATATCCGAACAAAATAAGGAAGTAATAGGATAACGAGAAAAACCGTAATTATTACCTGTAATAACCGTTCCTCTCCCACGAGTCGATTCCATGAATTCTTGTAATCCATTAGGATTCGTTTTTTCGGTACGGTTCCAATTATAAAAGAACCATGATTCAGCATGGACGGTTCACAGGAAATTCTCCATGGATAAGAATGCAATGTCGATAAAACTGCAGTGATCGCATTGATACCTGAATGGCGGCAGGATCGACAGGATCAGCGACACTCCCCCGCATCGAATGAAGAAGGCATGTTCAAGCTCATTATGTGGCTAGCTTGATGGAACACCTGCCTCTTTCAATTGGTGGACCCCTCCTCACGAACTACGAATAGAGGATCCTCGAATGGGAATGGCGCCTGATTCAGTTCACTCTGCCATGCAATCCGAGTGGAATGTGTTTGTCAGCTGATGAAACAAGAAAAAAAAAGGAAGACGGCTCTCCAAAGTTGCCGACTTAATGCTTGAGAAATGCCATACGTGTAGATGAATCTCGTCGAACTGCGCATCTGCGCATCAGCGATACAATTATCCATGGCTATTTATCACACGACAGAGGATCACTGTAGAGTCCATTACTATCGCTTGACCGCTTAAAAATTTGTGCTCAGTGCCGGTCTCCATTTGTCACGAGCACGACGTACTGTCCAGCGATCGGGAGCGGATGGCATCTAAAGGGGGGTTGGCTGTGGCGCTGGTACAAATGGTTTTCGTAACGACCTCCCAGATTAGGCTCTCCGTACAACCTCCCCCCCCCCTTTTCAGCACTACATGAATTTGGTGTTGAGTTTACTCGAATAGATGCATAGAGCAAAGACGCGAAAGCAAGCACCAGCTGGTGATATAAAAGTTGTGCTTATGTGAAAAGTAAGTGAAAACGCTAAAGTGGCTCCGCATAATAAAATCACATTGAACTTAGGAGGTACCAAGAGTACGCTCAGGTCGTCAGGTTTTCGCTGCAATCGGTGTTGAAGCGCGAAGTTCCACGTCAAACGGCAATGCAGAAAAACTGGAACTATATTGATTCGAACAAACACATCCCTGCTATAAATAAAACGCTATGCCTGTCTGTTTGTGTTTGGGTGTGCGTGTTTCACGAAACTTCTTGCACACGTTGCAGCAGTGATGGGGCGTCGGTTTATGAGCGTTACAGGGGGTGGCTGGGGACACAGATGGTGGGTGACCCAAAGTGATAACAACCGGTAAGAGCTGAGAAGGAGGGCTAGAGCGTGACTACCACTAATTTCGTTGCGTCCTTTGCATAACAGTGGAAAGTTGGTTGTAACGTGTGTTATAGAGGGCTGGATGAAGATACAGATGGTGGCAGTAGAGTCAGAAATGCCTGCAAATGAGCACTTGTGAATAAGGCTCAATAGTGTTGGAGAGACTGTGTTCTCGTGAAGTTGTGGTAAGACTCTCGCCCATCATCGCAGGACATGGGTTCAAATCCTGCACCACAACTTTTTGCAAATCTTGTTTCGTACATAGTAGAGAGTTCTATTTTGGAACAAAGGTCGATTCATAAGTCTCCTACTTCCACCTGTGCCACTCATCAGTAGCATAGCGACAACCCTATCTGTCGCGTCAAACACTCAGTTTCCACCTTCTGACAGGTGCCCGCACGGGCAAGTCAAAAACTACAACAAAAGTCTCTACTGACCACAAAACGCGATTTGAAAGAATTCACGCAGCAGCGGGAATTAAACCCATGAGCTCTGTGGTGATCAGCGAGAGCCTTACTACTACTCCACGGCATACAGTTTCTCTAACACTAGCGGGCCTCATACACAAGCGCTCCTTTGCAGCCATTTTCGACTGTTCGTAACTCCTTGGCAGATTCGTTTTGCAATTTTGGTTTCCGTATTTCTAACTAGTGCCGCATGCTCTATCGTTATATCTTACATACTTTTAAGCGCTTCGTCTGTCGTCTGACGTCCGTTTGTCGTTCTGTATGTCTGTCACGGAATTTCCTAGCTCCTCGGGATCCGCCTGCAGCGATCGGGTTAAGTGTGGGACGGGTGGGCAAGGTCTCAGTTAGTACAAAACACGTCAGCTAAGCGGAGTCTCGGCCACGGTGGGCGCGGCGTGTATCGAAATGAACTGTCTCGACTTAATTTCAATTTCAGTGACGAAACAACCTCGAAACTAGGACAAAACGTGATTGAGGTGTGTATTGATAAGTCACATCGAATTAGGGAGACCTACCCCCGGTAAGTGGGTGTTCGCCGCTCTCCGGGCTTCGTTCTCCGTACTCCGATTTCTTGAAAGCAGTGCTATGAAAAATTTCGTAACTCAGTAGGGAGAAAGCGTACAGAGCAGAAAACAAAAACAAGTTGGTGTAGGTGAGCAATGTCAAAGGTGCTTCTAACATACCCGACGTTGGGGGATGTCCGCCCACAATGGGCATATCGTGCTCTGAAGTGTACAGCGTTTTCTACAAGTCCTCATAATTCAGGCTGAAGAAGTCTTAGTGAGACGGACAAAGGTGGATAGAGGTGGGTGAAGGAGTGGAGGCCAACTGCTAATGGTGGGCGGAGCACTTCCAAGGTAGGCGGAGTTCTTCACAAAACTTTGCGACTCAGCTGCAGAAAGTGCTGGTAACGGCAAGAGAAGTGAGAGTGAAGAAAAGAAAGTGTATTTAATAATTGGCGGAGGATACACCAAAAGAGCAGGATTCGCCGTCAAAAAATCCGCCGGTCGCCGGGAACTTCTAGGAACCGAGTTATAAGATTGGTAGCAAACGCAGCCCACTTTGGGGTGTGCCTTGCCCAGCAATTACACTCGACCTTTCTCTTCCTTGACCTCTGTACACTTTTTTTGCGGTCTCTGATTCATTTCGGAGCCGAATTATGAGGGGTTTCTAGGGAGCGCGATCGAGCTGTAACTTCGTTGATGGAGCACAACTGTTGGTTGAAGTTGGTTTGCACATCTTTGTTCGCACGAACGAGCGAACGCCCTAGCAGTTTCAAACGTGGCCGAGAGAACTTCGGAGTTGCTTTTCTGCTTGAGAAGCAGGCTTTGCGACTGTAAGGTTGTGCCAAACAATGAGACGGTGGAAGCTTTATTCATTTAACGAAAAGATCAATTCTAACGCTACACATCCGCAGTCACAATTGATCGACAAGGTTTCCGAAACTACATGTATTGTAATTAATTATTATCCCTGAAATGCGGAAGGGTACACATCATTCGAGTTACCCATAATACATGCACTTACCGGAACGTATTGAATTTACATTTTAGAATTACATAGGGTGAGCCGTTTCCTCCAGTTTGCATGTCAACTGCGCATCCAACTTGTGTAGCTCTGGGATACCACAGCTAAAATTATGCAAAATGTTAAGAGTTTTCGAAACGTTTTCACGGAGCTTTCAGCGCTGGTAGAGTTTCTTAGGAATCTGAGCCGAACTATCACCAACATCCTTGTATGGTACATTTGCAACGGCAGTCTTCAACGTTTCATCCCAAGTCGTGAATGGGCTGTAAAAATCAAAGTGACAACATTCATGAAGTAGGTTTGGTCATTCGGAATATTCTCGCTTTTTCCTCATTTACGCTCTTTTACAAGGGAAACAATATAAAATCACCTTGCTATTGTGAATCCGTCATGGGGCAGTCCTAGTATACTGCTAATTCCCGTGAAGGCTTCTGTTGCAAGCGCACAACTATACGTCTGTAAGCAATGGCAATTATTAACGTTGATTTGACTGAATGTTAAAAGCTTAGACGTATGTATATTTGGTGAGTACCGCACAGAAGGCTCGCTTATTGACGCCTTGAATTATACACTAGAAACAAGCGTTCTGCGCTTTCGGCAGTGTTGTAATTCCTCTAGGTCTCAAAGCCTTCCCACTGCCACTTGTATATTGCAATAACTTTCCGCCACATGTTTCGGGCGACTAGAATCATACAAAGGATATTACATGGTTCTTGACACAATGTGTCGCGGTAAGAACATACGACCAGCAGTGAGTTGTACAGCGCGCTATAATAGGACTAGAATCAAGTGGAAATAATTGGCGTTGAAACAGGTGCAAAACTCACTGATATCCTAGAACGCCGTACCCGAAATGCTTAGATCAGTGTATTTGCTTGAGGATAAATCTTCAATGATCTGAATCATTATGACCTGAATACAGTAGCATGAAGTGTTTCACCATGTTGTACAAAGACGCAAGAAAATTCAACGGTAAGGTCAGCTTTCTTTCCGTAATTTTTCTGTTGTTTCTCCAAGCCAAGAACTTAAGCAAACTGCTAATAAATTAACGTGGATTCGCCTCCTACTCACGCGACGTGCAGATCTGCCATGTTTTCCTTGATCGCCAGTGTTGCATCTCGGTACCATACGCAGTGAAAAGTGTAACTTATCCGCCCGCATATTTTTCCTAATTTATGTGAGCGTCGAATGAGTCCAGAAATTCAAATACGTGAAGAACTGCGAGGATGTACCATCACTTTAAGCGACCTTACAATCAACAGAGCTCTATTAAAATGAGCAACAGCATTGAAACCCTGGTACTTGTAGCTTCCGAACACCGATGTTTCAGCACACCACAAATAATTTTAGAATTTGGATTTCACTTTTTTATTGAAATGAACGAATTTCATTTCATTCTTCACCACGAAAATTTTCCTATGAATTTTAGCGCCTTTTCCACCCAAAAATTACTGGAATCAGGTAAAAGCGTTCGCCTAATTGCAACGTATGCTTACGCTCCAATCTCTGTCATACTGGGATGAGAGCTTGTCTCAAATTTTGTGTTAGTGTAATTTGTTAGTGTTAGTGTAATTTGTGTTAGCAAATATGAAATCAAATCTGAAATGAAATCACTTACTAGGTTCGGAAGATTTGCTATATATGGAATGGGTTCGCGCCTGAGGTCTATTGCTTCCAACAACACTTGTTGGCGACTCTTAGGAATGTTTTCGTTGCAGTCATAACCTAAAAAGCACGAATAAAGTAATAGGTTTGTCACCTTAATTGAGCAAGAACGGAGCAAACCTAAGACTTGTCCTTTGGCGAGTAAGAGGATGCAGAACACCTGAAACCACAACCACACAAATACAGACTTTAGCTGTTTCGTCTCTAATTTTTTGTCCACAGTACAACAGCCTGCTAATTCATCTTCTAACTACGCTTTGGCTTTACTGATATGGTAGTAAATACATGGTAGCTTGTAACACTGCGAATGATGAGATCTGCTTGTGAAGTAAACGCATCTGTCCCACTCGTAGAAAACTGTGATATAACTTACCAATGACGGGGTGTGCAGATTCATCTCGAGCAAGAAACGATTTCACCTGATGGGTGATCTGGCACAGTTCAGGTTAAGAGACACTTTTATACTGGATCTGTCCATGTAAGTGCGAAGCAATTACAGGGAATAAGTCAAAGCTAGACATAGTGAATAGCACGCCTTTTTTGCCTTTTTCTGTGGTTGCGTTCAATGTTCACCAGGACCACATAACAAACCGAAAACACGTTTGAAATTAATAATTCATTAGTTTCGACATCTCTTTTGTGTCGCAACTAGGACTTACAGTATCCGATGCCAGAGATTAATATTAGTGGCCACTATTCTTATCTTTCTTCACGTGGGCGGCAAACAGCACAAAAAATATACCGAACGAGGCCCTCAACATACGAGTACTTATTGTCAATTTGTTCAAAAGCAAAAAACGTCGAATTTCTTCTACGGTGCAAGTGGGCTCTGCTTCACTGATGAGTGTCTCCCCGTCATCGGAGGTGCTAAGATCGCTAAGTGTTGAAAGTTGCGCAGCATTCTTGAACGTTTCACTAAAGCGCCAGCTATACTATGAATTTCGATCCGCCGACGCCCCGCGCTAGCAAACCGACGCCTCATAATAACCGCTTCGTTATACTTCTCTGTTGTCGTAGTGGTCGGTTCTGCTGTGCCTATCTGACTAGTGTTGTGCCGCCTGCCCGGCGGCAGTCCTTCTTTTGCTGTGTCTCTTAGACTTTTTCGCAGGTTTGTGAATGTCTGGAATTCTTACGATTTTCTCTTACCTTCACACTTGGCCACGGAATATGTGAGAAATAGAAGTTGTCCGCGACTGTTCTAAGGTTTACTCGGTGAACTATTCCAATTTTTTCTTTTCCCTACATAGTCTTCCTAGCGTCCGAATGTATCAAAGCCTCATATTTTCAACCGGAAACTTCTACCTAATATTTTAGAAAAGCCAAACACTCTTGCGCTTCTTGTTCGCTGTCCGCTACCATACCGCCACTTAACTTTTGAAGTTTCTGCCGCTGAGCCCCATCGGATTTTTGCAGCGTCCGCAAAGCGTCGCCCCTTCATAAATCTCCCCAATAGCGGTCCAAATATTGTGCTCTACACCACTGACTCGTCCTCTGGCGAGTCAACCATGTGACAAACACGGAATTCGCTCGTAAAAAATGAAAAATAAAACAGGGGGGGACAGCGGAATCGAAGAGGTGGCCGCGGAGCCCGATTCTTCGTCTCTTCACTACTCCTTCGTATGTTCTTAATCGCTCGCGCCTAGCCGCTCGTTTCCTCCGCTCAGGCTCTGGAGCTAGGGCGTTCCATCATATTGATTCCCGACCTAGTCACCTACTAGAGCATTCTGTACGTTATTCCGTGAGTCGTGAAGGGGCATTCAGCAACTAATCCGTTCCTCATAAACATGTCGTCACTCGTTAGGTTCAGCTGTAGACCAACCTTACCACATGGCGCAGTCGAAATCAGCACCAGCATTGCTCTTCCGCTGCTTCGATTGTTCGCGTAATAAGCATACGCACACGTCGTCCGCAAAACGAAGGTGTGTTGTAGTTAGCCGGCCGTCGACCCTTACTCGCATGTCTTGCCCATTCCAGTTGACCGCATATGACGTTCGCGAGACGTGGCGCTGAAGAAAATGGGCGAGATGGTGTCGCCCTGTCGAACCGCTCTCTAAACGTCGATGATGACGTCCTTGAAAGAATGGCGAATTGTGTCGTAAAGCTGCTTATAGAACTCCCAGAAGAATCTGATGTAACGACGGACGCCCGGTTGCCAAAGGCTTCTTCGATGACCGCTTCTGTCCCACAGAGTCGAAGCCTCTTCCAGTCGATGAAACGGAGAACAAAAGCGCATCTGTACTCGCATGAGAACTTAAATGAGTCTCTAACCGTGTGATTATGGTCGATAGTGTCTGAACCCTCTTCGAACCGCTCTGCTTGCCGCATGCTGTCCTTCATGTTCAGTTAGTCTGCGATTCCTGTTAAGATTCTCGTAGTGAAATAGCTTGTACAATTACAGACAGCAGCAGATTGGCGATAAGTTCAATGTCGTCCAAGTCTCAATTTTGTTACAGCAACTACGTCCTGCTGGTTTTCACTGAGTGGGTACCTTGCATTCCGACATGTTAGCTGCGTGAAGGGTCGAGGCTAGAGCTTTGAATGATAAACTGGCGGCGCATTCTTCATATGACTCCGGTCGATCCTGTCGAAGACGGTGTGCTGTAGCGATTCTTCACCGACTTGATGACGTTTGCGAGTTTGAAAGAGAGTCTGAGGAACGTACGCTTATACCATTCCTGTTGGTTGCATAGTTGAGTAAGTGGGCAGATAACATGGCTATCGAAAAGATTCGAGTAAATCGTCGGATAGAAACTTTCTCAACAGCTCCCCGATGCAGTAACTGTTCATCCGGCCCGTCGGAAACAGTCATCTTGTCCTTGTAAGCTCGCAAGCTCGGCGGCATTGCGGAATGCCCTTCCCAGTCTCTGCTGCGTTCAGCCTAATACTGCTGCTCTCGCCCTGAGATCTTCCTTTATCGCCTCTCGTATAGCTGCGCCAACTCGGACGTGATTTGAAAATTTGAAAAAAAAAAAAATAATGCCGCAGCTGTGCGGCTCCACGTAAGCGTATGACTCGAGAGTTTTTCGTGACAGACGTCCTTTGGTGACTTGCAAACATCTCTGAATTCTGCCACTCTCTGTGAAGGTGTTCAACAGCTCGATGAATATTCCCTTCGATGTACGAATTATTTGGCTTACAGCACACGTCGATGTTCCTCGATAAAACGGAATCCTCCATAGTTGACAAAGAAGTGATATGATCCTGCAGTTATGACTGTCCTGGTCTTCTCTTCCCGAACTTCAGCTCTCTCATACACCAGCGAAAAGTGGAACTTTCGCGGCAGAGACGATGGTCCGATTCCGTTTAGAACTCGTACAGACACGACGTCGTCAGCGCAAAAACCTCTAATTGAAGATGAGTGGTCTATCAACGTATTATGAAGCTGTTCCATCAGTGGACTCTATCCACTCCTACGAAGGTGAAGGGCTTCTGAATGCGCGAGTATACCTATGGCAGTGTTGCGACAAGATAAACTCTAGACAGTCTTTTCGCCCTGCTCATCCATATCCAAACCGTGAGTACCGATTGAAGTTCTTTGTCATCCGTTTCTTCTCGGGCCAATCTTGGCCGTGAAGTCGCCGACGATGACCTGAAAGAAGTTGATCTACTTGTCAAGACATCTTCAATTCCCAATATATGAATGCTTCGTGTTCCTCCTCGTCGTAGCTGGATGTTGAGCGTAGGCGACGAAGATTGTCATAGCTGGGGCGTCCACATCTCAATCTCAAACGTCCGTCGGTCGTAAGACTTTCGTAGCGAGATCGATGTTTATGGCCAATGCGTGTGACTGAGAACCCACACCGCCAACGCTCTGCTGTCCGCATTGCTAAAGAACAGTTCATCGGGCCAGTTCCAAAGTTTAAAGTCTGTCCCTCCTTTGCCACTTTTACCATACCATTGGCACCTCAGGTCTTATATCGTTATTTGATGGTAAGTACGCATGTCTCGCCCCTTCATTTGGTCCAGACACTTTTTCGAAGCGACAATAATTCATGCGATAGAAAACACCAGCATAATACTGAAGCTGCCAACGCGTTGCTATACGTTATAATCGGATATGAATCTCTCAATCCAGGTACAATCTAAAACTACCCACTTCGCAACTCAGTAAAACGAACTGTAGTTAAACCAGTCGTCAAAAAGAATTCATTACGGCCTCACAGCAATCGAAATACGTCACGTCACGGATTTGAGATGGGAAGCCGACAAGCATGGTTCACAATTGTACTTTTATTATTGAGTACTGCCCTACCGATCAGCCCAAAATGAGTTAGATCGCATATGCATCGGCCAGAACGGTGCCTGTCTACGACAGTCATTAAGAAAGCGGAGCGATGCGCTAACGATAAATGGAATCCATCTGCTACACATGAAGCATTTAATATGAGCACCAAATAACTCTCCCAAGAATAAAAAGAACCTCTCCCCCGACTCGAAACGGTATCTCTCGGCCAACATTAACATAGCTGAACTCGCTTTCCCCAACAAATTCTTCCGCCAGAGTCACGAGCTACAGTACTTCCCGCAGACCCAACCGAACCACTAAAGAATTCGGGTCTTTACGGGAAAAAGTACCACGGAAAACTGCGTCCCTGCCGTCGTTTAGTTTAGGACGAAATAGCATAATCCCTAGTACGATGGGGCACATTGCATCCACGGATCTCTTTCACTGAGGCCTCTCTCACTGAAAGATCTCGAGCCCCGTTGTTGCGAGGGCACGTGTCGGACCCCCAGGTGGCGGATAGGTATATATCGCGGACCAAAAGCCACCATGTAAACTTGCTTCCTGAGACCAGGCTGATTCAGGGGATGGACTCGCCTGTTCTGTAGTGCTGTGTTGGATTCATACCACTTCTCCACTCAGGCGCATCCCATGCATGCTTCTTCGTGGTGGCGCGCTCTGTGTGTGGCGGTTGGTATCTCTTGCATGTCGGGCATCAGGCCAAAGCTGCATTCAAGGACGAAGTTCATGGAGGTCGATTCGGGGCCGCTCCAAAAACATAAGCCCCTTGTTCCGCTCCAGATTATGCGTTGCTTAACTACAGTGAGCCTGGCACGAAAAGAGCCTGGCAACTACCGTGCCTTTCAATATGTTTTGAAACAGCCAATATGGATGGGCTCATTCCCCTGAACTCAAACGAGCCCCCAATCACGCAGCGTTGGCAGGACCGCTCGGAGAGACTGCTAAGAATCTTAGGCCCGATAAAGCTGCCTAAACAGAAGAAAGGAATAAGGATGGGATCTGTACTTTCACGCAAGGACCCCTGCAACTAAACTTCAACATCGAAGACCTGATTGATGCAAAGCCAAAGATCAATACGACGTCATTCGGATTGACGCGAAGACGAGATAAGGCACGGCTACTACCGTCCTCGACACTGAAAGTGAGAACCTTGTACTGTAAGAACATGCAGCACAGAAGCGTTGGCGGTGTGGGTGTCCTCGTCAACACCAACCTGGCCATAAACATCGATTCGACAAAGTTCTTCTACGCCGAAATCTGATCCGTTTGAGATTGAGAAGTGGATCGACCCCTGCTAGACAACTTCGTCGCCTACGCTCCAACATCCAGCACAGACGAGGAGGACTACACGAAAGTCATTCTATATGGAATTGATATGATTTCCATACACGCAGATCAATAACCTTCTTCAAGGTCATCGGCGCGACTTCAACGGCCAAGATTGGCCCGAAAAACGGCTGAAGATATTCACATCGTAGCTCACGGATGATTGAATGAGCAGGCGAAAGATGTCTGAGTTTATCTTGTCGACCAACACCTTCCATGTGTAACTCGCTAGTTCACAGAAGTCCCTCTCACCGTTTCCGTTGGACTTGGAGTCACCTGAGGACCAGTTCCATAACGATATAGACCTACATTCATCTTCAATTAGAGGTTTTGCTGAGCCGACGTCGCTGTTCAGCCGAAGTTCTACACGGAATCGGACCAATCGTCTTCCGTCCGCGCAAAGGTTCCACTTTCGATGCAGTTTGAAGAGCCTGAAAGTTTCGGTAAAAAAAAGCGAAGCCCCGGAACAGTCGCAACTGGGATCACTTACTTCTCTTGTCACTCATGAAGGATCCGTTTATCGAAACATGACGTGTCTGTAAAGCCAAATAAATTCGTACATCGACGAGGAATATCAATCGGCTTCGTTGAACACACTTCACGAGAGTGGCAGAATCAGAAGAGTTTGCAAGTCAACTCAAGGACACGTCTTCTACGAACACCTCGAGTCATAGCCTACGTGGACCGCACGAGCTGCAGCAACCGTCCGAGCTTGCGAAGCTATACAGAGCAGCGATAAAAGAAGATTCAGACGAAGAGCAGCATATTAGCTGCAAGCAGCAGAGAGTGGAGAGCATCCGCGAATGCCGCCGAGCTATTGCCAAGCTACAAGACCAGATGACCTGTCCCCGACGTCCGGATGAACAGTACTGCATGCCCGAAGGGACAGTCGGAGAAAGTCAGTCGCACGACTCTCTCGAATCTTTTCGATAGCCATGTCTATACTGCCCACTTATCAACTGCAAACAGGATGAGATACGTCGTTCCTCTCATACTCTCTCCAAAGTCCGACACGCCATCAAGTCATGTGAAGAATGTACAGCACCCGGTTCTCGAACAGAATCGAACTCGGAGCAATGAAGAATGCGCCGCCAGTTATCATCAAAAAAACTCTAGCTCGACCCTTCACGCCTACTGTCGGAATGCAAGTAACCCACTCCGGTGGAAAAACCAGCAGGACCGTGTTGGCTGTACAAAAATAGGAGACTTGGACGACATTGCAAACTATCGCCCCAATCTGCTTGCTGCTCTGTAAATCTACAAGCTATTTCACCGAGCTGATCCCTTAACATGAGCGCAAAATACTGATAAGGACAGCCATGCGAAGCAAGCCGCGTTTCCGAAGACGGTTCAGCACTAACCCGACCATATCCAACCGTTACGAAGACCTCTTAAAGTTTCCACGAGTACAAGATGGCCGCTTTGTCTCACCGTTTCATCGACTTTGAAGAAGGCCTTCGACTCTGTGGAGACATGAAGCGGTCATCGAAGCCTGGGCGCAACCAGGGCGTCCCGACTCAGTACATCAACGATTCTTCGTGAGTTCTATAGCAGCTTTACGACCACACACTCGCCATTCTACAAGACGTCTCAAATCGAAACGTTAAGAGAGAAGGTTCGACAGGCACACAAATCTCGCCCATTTTCTTCAGCGCACCCGAGAACGTCATGCTCAACTGGAATGGGAAACATGGGAGTAAACGTCGTACGCCGGCAACTAGCACCACCTCGTTTTGCTGACTGAACGTCTGTGTCTTATAACTGCCGACATCGAGGCAAGCGGAAGAGCAAATGTCTGGCGATTTTCGCACCCTGCGACTGTGTAAGGTTTGTCCTACAGCTGAAGCCTAACGAAAACGAGTTTATGAAAACACGGATAGTTCCTGAAGTGCTCGCATTCACGCGCCAACGGAAAAAACGTCACCCGAAATGCTCTAGCTAGGTGTACCTAGGTCGGGAAATCAATATATCGTAACGACCTCTAGCTCCAAGCTGAGCAGAGGAAACGAGCGGCCGGGACGTAACAGAAGCAGCGAGGAGTATGAAGAAGACGAATAACCTCCGCTCCGTGGCCCCACCTCTCGATTCCTGCTTGTCCCTCCCTGTTTTTTTTCATTTTTACCGCGAATACCGTAGTTTCCACAGTGTTTACGTAGCCGCCACAGAGTAGCACGAAATCCCATGGTGTAGAGCCACCCAATCATATTACCGCTTGGGAATTTATAGGGCGACGCTTGCGCGCGCAAATCCGTGCTCAGCGAGAAAATCAAAAAGTTGATGCGGTTTGTAGTTGACAAGCGAAAGCAAGAAGCGCAAGTGTTTGGCTCATAAAATATGTAGAAAGTTCCGTGTGTAAAATAATGCTTCGGTGGAAAGCTGAAGGGAAAGAGAAAAATGGAAATAGTCACCAGTAATAAACCTTAGACTCGCTACCAACTCCATTTCCTCACATATCCGTAGGAGATCCTCTGTCGTAAGAACCATCCTTAAAGGTAAGGTCGAGTCGATTGTGCAAAAAATATTCTGTTGAAACTTAGATGAGGTGTGATGAGAGCTCAAGTGG
>MU869264.1:37743-47965 GCA_036418205.1 Ostertagia ostertagi
TAATTCATCTTCTAACTACGCTTTGGCTTTAACGATATGGTAGTAAATACGGTAGCTTGTAACATTGCGAATAATGAGATCTGATTGTGAAGTAAACGCATCTGTTCCACTCGTAGAAACCTGTGATATAACGTACCAATGATGGGGTGTGCAGATTCATTTCGAGCAAGAAACGATTTCACCTGATGGGTGATCTGGCACAGTTCATTTTTAGAGACACTTTTATACTGGATCTGCCCATGTAAGCGCGAAGCAATCACAGGGAATAAGTCAAAGCTAGACACAGTGAATAGCACGCTTTTTGTGCCTTTTTCTGTGATCCTGATGAACGTTGCGTTCAACGTTCACCAGGACCACAGGAAAGCAAAGTGAAAACACGTTCAAAATTAATAACTTATCAGTTTCGACATCTCTTTTGTGTCGCAACTAGGACTTACAGTAATCCAGCAGAGATTAATATTGAGTTGGCCACTATTCTACTTTCTTCATGTGGCGGCAAACAGCACAAAATATACCGAACGAGGCCCTCACCATGACTGAGTACTTTATTTTGTCAAATTTGTGCAAAATGGCAAATACGCGACATTTCTTCTAGGTGCAAAGTTGGGCTCTGCTTCACTGATGAGGTGTCTCCCCGTCATGGAGGTGCTAGATCGCTAAGTGTTGAAGTTGCGACTACGCAGCACTTCGGAACGTTTCACTAAGCCGCCAGGTATCTATGATTTCGATCCGCCGACGCCCGGCTAGAAACCGTACCCGCATACCGTTCGTTATATTCTCTGTGTCGTAGTGGTTGGTCAGCTGTGCTCTATCGACTTAGTGTTGTGCCGCCTGCCCGCGACAGTCTCTTCTTTTGCTGTGTGCCTCTTAGACTTTTCCGCAGGTTTGAAATTTCTGAATTTTTTACGATGTTTCTTCTTTCCTTCACCACTTGTGGCCATCTCTAATTCCGTATTCGAGTGGGATTACCACATTAAATTGACCCTGGCCTTGTCTCCCAGAAGCGCTTAACGATTGTGCAAATTTCTCCGCTACTCGTTATTTTTATCACGAGCTTCCAATCGGTCTTTCGAAGAGAAGAATTTCCGCAAAGGATGAGCAAGGAATATCCATTTGACATATAACGCAAAAAGTATCGTAAGTACCCAGTTCATAACATGTTACCTTCTTATTAGACTCAGCATGCTCTGGAAACGTAATCAATTTTAGAATATGTTTCAAAAGCACCCTCTTCAAGGGGCTCCGTCACTCGTTTGCATTTCTGTGGGCATGTTCAACGAAGGAATACTACCTCTTCCATTTGCCTGGACGATTTTAGCGTTGTACAGAAACAGCCCGAGACGGTATTGCAACGTATGGATAGCACACCTGAGGTCTTCCACAGTATTTCACTACTTGCTAGAAGCACAGAGTTTCTTCCCTAAATCCCCAGGTGCTTTCTATACGAACGAAGTTATACGCATACTAACTTGATACGAACTGTATACTGGCCAGTTTATGGCATTGATTTCGTTGAGTCAAAGCACTGCTCAGTGGATCAGCAGCACAGGATGGCGGCGTTGTAGTGCATGAAGGTGAAATCTCAATGGTGATATTAACTCAATAACGACAGCAAATGATCAGCGAGAACTTGCTCATAGTCGCTGGAATCCGTAATTGTTTATTCACGAGCTAGCGACCAAACAGCACTGTCGCACAATGTAGCACGGAGCATCTGTGATACGCCAGCAAAATTGGCAGGAACAATGGTGAGGAGAAAAGCAAAAAGCGCCATAGGAAACACTAAATTTCCCTTAGGAGGCCGGCCGTAGTACGACGGAGAGACACAGCGCTGCGAGGAGAGGGAGAACGCGAGATAGTACGTCGTACGCGAGAGGACGCAGAGACCACGTATGCCGTGGTGGATTACGCTGGCAGCGCGGGCAGCGCGGCGGGCAAGGCCTTAGCGCCATTGCCGCGCACTTTTGGGTCGCGATAGTGTCGCGCCCTCAGTGCTTGGGGAGCCCACTATCGCACCCTGGGAAGAACTTCTGCTGGTTGCTTAATCCTGACTCGTGGCTTTAACTAATCAGAAGTGGCAATTTAGGGTCCTTTTTATGGAATAAGGAGCCAAACAACTGGAACTTAACAGAAGATCAAACCCCGAGGTGCTATAATGATTTGAGAAGTGCAGAATAACAAGAACACGAGAGAAACGACGAAAAGTCGAAGAAAGCTACAGAGAGCAGCTGAAGAGTCTATGGAATTGCAACTGATTCTTTAACACCTATTCGATGGGGCTGGTCAGCGAAATGAACGACTATAGAACTGAGAAGGTAGCGGCTCCACGTTTGCCAGTTGAACCTTCAGTAAAAATCTTCCGGAGCCCTTTTTACTGGAGGGTCAACGTGGCATCTGCGTCTCCTAATCCCGTGATTGTTTTTTTCCTCTGCTTAATCACGAGTTAGCTATAGAAGTCATCTTTCTGAGTCAAACTTGAAATGGGTTCTTTATATGAATGTTGTTATGGGGTCAACGCTGGTTTTGCGTTGTGTTAGACAGCGCTTTAGGCTTATTGGCAAACCATGACTTTTAGCCGAACTAACGCGACACGTTAACTCTGAATTAATGGAGGTTCACTACTTGTTGAATTAAATCCGTTTTCACGTACCTCTGGGCCTCCCAGCTACTTCGCGGTAAGCTGTTTCGTGGGGCTCACCCAGTCAAGTTTTCTTCGTCATGAGCTCTCGTAATCTGAGTTTAGTTGGCATTTCTCCAGATGACAATCATTGAATACAGAAATTGATCTCGCAACGGACCTGATTTAATGACGTGGTATTAAATCGATTGCTGGACATGGCTTATTTTGTGTTTGAATGATACTTGTAGCCTTTATGATGCTGCTGTGATCATGAAAAGCTGGATTATCCATGAAATTGTTGATACAGTCAAGTGACTGGCCACGTTGAACAGCCGTAAAGCATATTGCCCTCGAGTAAACTTGCTTTTACGTAGGAAAGCTTAAGTTGTCCTTATCTACTAATGCTGTAAGGTGTTCTTACTAAGCATCGTCAAAGAATCACAAACGAACCGTGAGGAAGAAATTTATCGGTTGAGCAATCCGGGGTGCCTTTATTTTCTTGAAACAGTGAGCATTTTGAATTTTTTTGTGGAAATGTTTCTAGCTGGAACTGCTCCCTTGAATGAACTGCGCTGTCATCTCAGTACAATTGAATTCAGCAAAATGGCCGGCAAGCTATGGATCCTCCGGCCTGACATAGAACAGCTCCTTTCAGGAGTACCTTCATAATTTTAACGCACTGTAAATTGAACAATGGATTGTTTCCATGAACAGTGCACAGAGCGGCGCCCAAAGGAACGTTCAGGTTGCGTTGACGCAATTGATTTCTATTACCACTCTCTTTCATTTGGTATTTGGACCGCATGTTTTTAGTTATTCACCACAGCAACGAAATCCTGAACTGAACGATAATATTGAATGATGATACAGAATTTGAACTTTGGACAAAGCTTTTAGAAATGGTGTGCGGACTACCGGTTAGCGTATTGCTTGCGTTAGGCTGCTGTAGGTTTCTTGGAGCTTCACGCTCTCAACAAAATACGGTTGCAATGTTCGCGAGAGGATAGAATCCAGATTTGCACTGCATGTTGCTGGCTGTCAAGGGTGCGCTTCCCTCCCTGCAAGCTCGCACAGCACCACCTTTAATTATTGCTCCGATAGTAGAAAATGTGGTTTGATAAGACGCCAAGAGGTTAGTAGAAATTTCACCGGCTTAAACCGTGTACCCCTCAGACTAACAGTCAAATAAAAGCAACTTTATCTGAAAAAAAAACACAAACAGCGACGAAATTTAAATCGCCGATTCAAGAACGATGTACAATAACAACAAAAAAATAGTTGGCAGTTCCAAGAAGAGAAGAAACAACGAATTGAAGGGGAATATCATCGAAGAGAGGAGGATGGACTTGAAAGCGGTCAAGGCGGGACCGAGGAGAAAGGAGGGCTTGCAACTGGGCGAAAAGAGGACCTAGAACGGTTGAGGGGAGAATGAACACAAAACACAATATTGCATGACGTGTGCGGACCACCTTATCTTCGATTCCTTGGCGAAAACGGCAGCGTCCCTGATCTTCGATCGTTGGCGTAGTTCGGAACTCCGGATTCCCCTCTGCACTTGCGTGTATAGGGTTACTCCTAGCATCGTCCTCTCGACAGCGCGTTGGATAACGCTGACCGCATGCTCGTCCTGCCTGCGCAGAGTCCAAGTCTCTGAGGCGTAGGTTAGGGCAGGAAGGACAGCGGAATCGAAGAGGTGGGCACGGAGCCGGATGTTCTTCGTCTTCTTCACTACTCCCTCGATGTTCTTATACGCTCCCCAAGCCGCTCGTTTCCTCCTGCTCAGCTCTGGAGCTAGATCGTTCATCATATTGATTTCCCGACCTAGGTACACGTAGCTGGAGCATTCGGTGATGTTCGTTCCGTTGAGCGTGAATGGGGCATCAGGAACCAATCCGTTTCTCATAAACATCGTCTTCGTTAGGTTCAGCTGCAGACCGACCTTACCACAGGCGCAGTCGAAATCAGCCAGCATTCGCTCCGCTTGCCCGATGTTTGGCGTTACAATGGCGTTACAAGAACGACGCTTTGAGGCTCTCTCAACACGCATCGAAATGTGGAACTTTGAGCGGAGGAGATGATGGTCCGATCCAGTGTAGAACTTCTGAACAACAGCGACATCGGTCAGGCAAAACCTTCAATTTATTTATTTATTTATTTCATTACACTCAAAGGTGTGCCCAATAAAAAAACAGAATAATAAGTATGAATGCAGCGAGATATAAACAGCTACACTTGGGGCTCACCACTTGGCTTTAAAAAAGCGGGATACAGTAGCGGTAAAAGTTTGGAAACTTTTTTATTTTTGATCTAGCGTAGCCGATAGACAATGAAATTGCCCCGAATTCACATATTATATTCAGAATCAAGTGTAGATTACGATGGGTAACATAATTTTTTGAAAACTGAAATCGCATTTGAAAAATACGAATTTTTATAAGAAATGGCGCGTCAAAAGTTTGGAAACTTCCGAATTCCAAAGCGAATTCGGCAAAATAGCTCTCAATCCACATGATAAATTAGTTATTTGATGAGTAGCTTTGAATTTCTATGTTAGCGTCGTTTTTATTGACATGGAGTTGATTATAAAATAATTTTAGGACTTTTAAGTCGAACCCTACACACTGTGAACTAAATCACATTGTTTGGTGGGATTCTTAACTGGAATGTGGGTTGAGCGACATGCCAGTTCTTCCGTGGGATGTAGAACTCAATTAGACTTTAGATCTTGACTTGGTCGCTTCATAACAGCTTCTTTTTCTGGGTTTAGGAAGGCGGCAGTGAGGAGGTAGGCCTGCATTGGGTCATTTCCACGATAGAAAACCCATCTTTTCCGGCTAGTTCTGACTATCGAAGGGAAGCATTGTATTCTACAGACTATACTTGTACTTAGCCCAACCCACATTTCGCTGGATACCTAGAACTGGGGAATCGCCGAATGGTCGGACACATCTTCATCCATGACAATACTTCCACTATTTCTGACTGTTGGAATCTGGTACTCAAAATGAGGTTTCCTGTTTGATAAAACACTTCACAGGGTCCACTACATCACTTTAGGTAGACAGAAATTCCATTCGTCGCTGTGGGCTTTTACCTCTCGCCCGCGGTACCCATTATCCTGCTCTTGAAGCCCGACATTGGCTTCTTGTTGGGACATCATCCGTAATATTCACCAGGTCGCGGCCGATGTTGGGCTGCACTTGGACTTTCATATGATTAGGAAAAACCAGAAAAAGTCGTCTCTTAGTTGGGATGTCGGGGTACGGGACGTGCCAACCACCCTTCGAAGTATTTGAGGAGGGCCAATTTTCTTGTGAGGATACTTTTTTGTGAATGATCATTCTTCTTATGCTTACTCGACTCCAATAACGCTAGAAACATTCGATAATATTGCTTCCGTAGAGACTGAACTACTAAGAAACAGTTTCAATTTCGTATTCCGGATTGTAGGGTTTAAAAAAGGACCTCCCATGGAAAAACTGCTTCCTTTGCATATGAATTCATTTTGAAATTACACATTGCTCAATGGTTGAACTAAAATTAACAGAAACAAGTGAAACATTGAAGAGTAGGAATCATAATGATAAGGGAAACAAAAAGTTTCCAAACTTTTGACGCGCCATTACTTGAAAAAATCTTATTTCTCAAATATGATTATAGGTTTTTGGAAATTATTCTTCCCGTCGTATTCTGAACTTGATTTTGTATGTAATATCTAAATTTGGGACAATTTCGTTGTGTGTCGGCCGCGCTAGATCGAAAATAAAAAAGTTTCCAAACTTTTGACCGCTACTGTGGATCCGTTGCGTCGTCATGGATGAGGTGGCAGAGGGGATATTGCAGAATTCAAGTCGTTATTAGGGTCGCAGAAACTGATACTTACTTTGATACTTTGATAGTCCATCAACTGGTATTCTTCTCAGTGGGGACCACAGCTCTTCCACATAGCCCGATTTTGGCAACTTGCATCCAATGTAGGCCGCGTTCTCTGAAAAACTTTGAAAACAAGTCGGCCCACCGAGTTGGCGGTCGCCCTTTCGGTCTCGTTTTATTTCTCGGGAGCCACTCTGTCACGCGTAGACTCCATCGGTCATCTGTGCGGCGAAGTAAATGACCGGCCCATCGATGCTTCAATTGTGCCATGTATGCAAGCGGATCTTTCAGGCGTGATCGCTCCTTCAATTCTGAGCTACGTATGCTTTGCTGCCATTGCTGTCGTCGGCTAATCTTCAAAAAACATCTTTCTAATGCACGGTGAGCAGTTTGCATGGCCCTGGCGATTGTCTTGTTGTTAGGGCCAAGTTCGGTCGCGTAGCACATTGCTGGCAATACTGAAGTGTTGAATATGGAGGCTTTTAGTTCCGGGTCATTTACTTGATCTGTTACTTCGCGAATCGATCCGAAAGCTGTCCATGCTGCTCGTTTTCTGCGGTGTATTTCAGAAACGATGTTGTTTGTCATGTTCAGCTCTTTTCCCAGATATATGTAGGATTCCACTCTTTGTAGAGCTATTCCTGCCAATTTTACTTCTCCCATATCACTCCACTGGTTCACCATCATTTGCGTTTTGGACATATTCACTTCCAATCCAATCTACAGACCCTCCGCATTGAGTTCGTTGATCATCTCTTCCATTTCAGCTGTGTTGGTGGAGACTAAAATGATATCATCAGCGAAACGGAGGTCATTGATTCTTTTTCCATCGATGGGGTATCCTTTGTCTTCCCAGTTAAGGTTAGACATAGCATACTGTAGTGCGGCCGTGAACAATTTCGGAGATATCGTGTCTCCTTGCCTTACTCCTTTTTCGATTGGGATCTTCAATTTACGGTCGAACAGCTGTATAGTTGTTGATGTGTTCGAAAAACACTGCTCGAGTAAATGGATATATGCAGGGAGAACTCCAGCCTGCGTGAGGGCATTCAGGACAGCGTTGATCTCCACTGAGTCGAATGCCTTTCTGTAATCAACGAAAATAAGAACCAAGGGAAGGTGGTACTCGTGACACCTCTCGATGAGCTGGGTGACTGCTTGTATGTTGTCCATGCATGAAAAGTTCTTTATGAATCCAATTTGCTCCACTGGCTGGTATTCATTCCAGTTCTTTCCATGCGATTAAGCAGTATTTTCGTGAATGTTTTGTAAATCACCGAGAGAAGACTTATTGGTCGGTAGTTAGCGATGTCCTCACGCTCTCCTTTCTTGAATAGAAGAACTGTTTTAGATCCTTTCCATCGTTCTGGAATCTTTTTTAACTTAACATAGTGGTTGAATTTAATTTGACATAGTGGTTGAAATGTCTTGCGAGTAAAGTGTGTAAGGCGGTATTTCCAGCACGGAGCAAATCTGCTGAGATATGATCCGGGCCTGGTGCAGTTCCTCTCCTCATACTTCTTATTGCATTCGCCACTTCCGATTCTAGAATAGTAGGGGGATCTTCTGCAAACAGCATCGGACATCTCGGGACAGTTGTGGAAGAGCGGAAGAGTTCACTATAGAAATCGCAAACGATTTTCTCCATTGATCTTCTCGATGTTTGCACTCTTGTTTGTCCTTGAGGGCTCACATGATAGTCTTTTGATCGTTCAGCTCACGCTTGCAGCGCTTGATGCTAGATTTTGTTTCCGCTGCTTCCAATAATTTGGTCCTTCTATATATTCGAAGCGACTCCTTAACTGCTATGCGGCATGCTTTGTTGACGGTGACTTTCTCCAGGTGAGTAGCGGCGGGATCCTTCTTCAAAGTTTTCCGCTTTTCCAGCAGCGTCATGGCAAGTGCGTTCAATCGTGGGATAGAATCTGATCGCGATTGTCGAGAGATATCTGCACAATCCAAAATGCCTTTGGCGAGACTTTCGTAATCTTCCGTTGGGTCATCCAAAAGGCTCCAATTGTAGGCTTCGACAGCAGATTCTAGTACACTGGTATTGAACGAAGGGATCCTGAAGGGTGCGGGCCTATGCATGTCGCGCTTGTATATTTTCTTGTTAAGGTGTATCATTGCGCGTATCAGACGATGATCCGAGCCAGTCTCAAATGATGGTAACACAGATGATGGCAATATATTTGACCTTTAATTCCATCAGCACCATTATTTTATTCCGTCTCTGTGTTTGTCATGTGTGGGAGTGTCCAAGTGGTGAATTTTAATGAAAACAGCTGTATAAAAAACATAATAGGGCCATGAAAAGCAAAGCAGGAATGAAAATTGTTCAATTAAGCTGTAATGGGAAAAAAGATACCAGAAAGCTCCAAAACGTTTTGGATTTAATAGCATCGCGTACGGCGTGCACGTGATGGCATAAATTCTGGTGTATGAAGAGCTTTCGAATGATTTATAACTGTTTTCCCTTAGCTCGAAGTGGAAATCCACTTAATTTTGTGTATATTTGAGGAATTAGAAAGAAATCACACAAGACATGCGTATTTTACATAGATATTTGATAACATGAAACACTTTGTCGAAAAACCGAATCCTTGGGAAAAGGCCCGACACCCCATGGGTGTCAGGCGGCCACAGGGAGCAAATTGAGCCTGACATCCATGGGTGTCAGGCGCTTCGGAAATGAGGTTAAAATAGAAATACCCTCCGATCACTACATATTCCTACAGACTTCCTCCGTACACTATGAAGAACTCGGGGTAGAGTAGCGGTCCTATGGAGTTCAATGCTAATGATGACAACCCAGATGAAATAAAATGAGATAAGTTGTGGTTCTTATCCAGATTCTTAATTTCAGTGATCTCCACGTTCTTCCGCTGGGCATTCCTATCAGCTTTCAACGGCTGCAATCTTTTTCGGCTCCTCCAGAGAATATGATTTTTCCCGCCGTCTTCATCTTTTGTTGGAGTCATGCTTCACCGGTGCTGGAATAATTCGCGCATGAATTTTGTGGATTACGTTCTGCCGCCCCTTATAAGCGTTTATCAGCTGTTATCACTTTCGGTCCCCCATCAGATATGTTCCCGTCCCACTCTCTAACTCACTTTTTGGAACCAACGCGTCACTGCCGCTAGAACACGTGCCTTGAATTTCGTGTCATTTGCTTCTGGCGCGCTATTATCGGCCCTTATCGGCTGTCGTCATTCTCGGTCCACGACGAAATATGTTCTAGTTCCATCCGCTAAATCATGTTCAAAATGCAGCGCTCCGTAAGCGCGCTATGGATTTCGTGACATACACAAACAGACAGTCATAGCTTTTTACATATAGTAAGGATCTTTTTGTCCTCCGCCGACACACTCAGGCTTCCCTTTTGTGATAATCGACTACAGGCAATCAGTTCCATTCGAGATTCAACCTCTTTCTGGAATAGCTGCAGGTGCACCAATAGAACGTCATACATATTATTATATATGGAGGTGTCATCACAACCACAAGTTAATTAGGCTGCTAAACAATGCAGTGTGCCATATTTTTGGAGCCGTGGGCTTCTTTCTATCAGTTCCTCCATAATGCACGCTGGGTTTCAAGAAAGAATGAAAAATAGTCTGCGAGATTGCACCATTAAACAGACACACAAACAAGTCGCCTGTTTTATTCCAAGGTCAGATATAATTTGTTCTTTGACAGTATACCTTCTTCCGGATAAAAGGCTTCCCT
>MU869266.1:41421-54470 GCA_036418205.1 Ostertagia ostertagi
ACGCCAAACTATACTGCAAAAATTAGTCGTCACCGGAGACCGAACTCTGGACCATTTCTTCACCACTGTTTGACATTCCTGGAGGCGTTCAGGAAAAATGGATCATGGTTCTGTGTTCCTCGCATGAGCCCCTACAACATGCAGGGAACCATTTCGAAAAAGCGCTCCATGTCCTGAAAGACCTCACTTGTAAGAATGGGCGCATGCCTAGCGTTCTCACAATCAGTGCCGAAGCTGCTGAACACTTCAACATAACAGCCTAGTGCAATTTGAGGAGACAGTTGTTGATGGATGAATCAAATAAGAATTGACGAAAAATAACTGAAAAGTCTATTTTCAGAAAAAATTTCATCCAATAAAAAAGTCAGAAGTGGTAACATCTACATATTTGGACTTCTTTTCAGAATTTTCTGCTTTCGTCTGCGGATCTGGGCGATTCACTGGCGGCAACCGTCGAAGACAGACATTCGTTTCGACGGCATAAAAACAGGGACGTCATTTGCGATGCTGGACATGCGAAAAATCGAGAGAGTAATAGTAAACATGAAGTGCAATACAAATACAGGGGTGGCAAAAAAGGGCCATTTTACCCATCTGCATATCAGCGAGCTTCACCTCGCACAGGATCCCATTGGTCGATGGAAGTCTGTCGTGAAATATTCCTGAAACTTGCCTCGGGGACCCAGTAGGAGGCCCGTCGCAAGAAGGCAGAGTCAGCGGACGAGTCGCAGCGCGTGCTGTGCGATGTAGGACGTACAATGGAACATTCTATTTAACTTGACGCGAAATCACTACAGTACGCGCGCGACTCGTCCGCTGACTCTGCCTTCTTGCCGCGCGACGGGCCTC
The DNA here is from genome assembly GCA_036418205.1 of Ostertagia ostertagi. Lineage (NCBI taxonomy): Eukaryota > Metazoa > Nematoda > Chromadorea > Rhabditida > Trichostrongylidae > Ostertagia > Ostertagia ostertagi. Next base: position 42,271 of record MU869266.1, read on the forward strand.
CTGTCGGGTACCCACTTGCCTCCATACGCGGATGCAAGCCCAGTTCACCATCCACACCGACACCAAAATACGACGTCAGCCGCCGTGGCCATCAAGCTCATCGAAGTCTACCGTAATTCCTCCAGCTTGAGTGAGCTACCGGATATCTTCGACGATTCATTGATGAAATCCCTAAGGCCGATGTCAGACTTTGCGAATCGCGCGATTCGCTAGCGTCCGCGGTCGCGTTGCGGTACCAGCCAATTGAGTGATTCACTGGCCGCGACGCGACCGCAGACGCTAGCGAATCGCAAAGTCTGACATCGGCCTAAAGGTAGTAGCTCCGATTGTGCAGGATCTGTGCTAAACATCGTAAGGACAACGATCCGTAGAGAGACTCTCTGAGCTCAACACTTGCATCTCGTTCCCGAGGCAGATTCTTCTTCATTCAAATGTCGCCTGTGAATACTGTAAAGTTGTCCAACAAAACGGAATGCCTGTGTAATGACCTGACTGGATCATCCGGTTTGAGTTTAGCGAAGTGTTATTGAATGGGTCCTTAAAATTGGGAAGAAGTGTCTCGTTTTTGGCCACCCCTGGAGTAAAGAGGGATCAACATTTGACGTTGATCAATCTCAAGTTGGAATTCCCTGCTAAGGACCTGTACAAACGATTATGAGCCCCTGTCATTTCTCCATTTATTAATTTAAACTCAAAAAACAATTAGAAGATGGTGTGGGTTACTTATAATTTCTGTACATCGCCTAATGTGCTCTTTACACCTTATATGAACAGTTTTAGAATTCGCCCAAGAAAGTTCTAGATTCGAGGGTGAAAGTCCAGTTCGGAGGGGGGGGGGGGGGGCACTGCATTGTGCCCTCCAATACCAAAGATAAAAATAAGAGTTTTTATGACACGTGATCAATTCATTCAAAATCACTTCTGATAAGGACCGGTGTAGTGTGGAAGTACTAATTCTAGGATGCTTTCAGATTTCGGCCTGCTGTGGTCCAAGGAAATGGTCCTGAACCAGGGTATGGATATCTTTGCCTAGACCTAAGGATGTAGGAACTTCAAGGCGTATGATCAAATGCTGAAAATTGCCTAGAATGTGAGCAGGATGGGGGTTATGCAGTGTCGGGGGAACACCGTCTATAACCTAATGTTTTAGCGCTTTTGCCTAGGAATTCCGTAGGGAAGGTTGGTACGAGAAGTATGTACGGTGTCCGATCCCTCCGCTTTATCGAGTCAGGGTTTCTTTCTATTCACCTGATCCTGATTTGTTCCTTCAAGGCTCTGCAAAAAGACTGCTTGTGAATTAGTTGACGTTGCGGGAAGAGCAAAGTCTCCAACTTCTTACCCACCCCTGAGCAACATCACAGCAGGGGAGGTAATGGCTAATGAAAACCCTTCGCAAATGCACTTATGGCTGATAAGTCACAACGCGCTGAGAATTCACAACTTCACCCAACGGCTATTCTTCGCGTTTGCTAGGGTGGCGACCACCGGAAACACCCCCCTCCCTATTAGCCGCTAGTGATCACCGGTAAAGTCTAGTGTGCGAACTACAAACTGTCCTCAAAACCCGAGGAAGGATGTCCGCGTCAGGGTAGGACCACAGTTTCTGGAGGGGGCGCAACACGAAATGCCAACTAGGATGGTGCAGGCCAACCGTGGCGACTGCTCAATTCCAAATACGTCCCTTCGGCCACTCTGAAAGACCACCAAATTTCACCTGAATTTTCTAACGACATCCTGCAGAAAAACAGTCTAACAGGATACTACATCCGTACCCAAATTTACAGCCTATGATCCCCTACCGCCCTCCTTGTATGACTCAAGCAGGGCGGTAGGGGATCATACTATTGAGCTATTGAGCCTCTTTTGAAAAGCCTAACCACACCCGTCGCACAACGCTGACCGGCTCGTTTCGGAGCTCCATCTCAGTCGCCCAGTGGCCATCTTGAGATTTAGAAGCACAATTCTTTAGAGGATCTTGACGTCGAGTTCTTGCTTTCTTTAGCTTAATACCGCGACCTTTCAAGTCAGTGATAATGATACTGCACATGGTCATAAATAACGCTTCTGGTCGAAGTGAAATTGATTCGGAAAAGTTGAAGTTTTCAAGAGTTTGGGTCCCCTTCAGCTAGTTCTTATCAACCTTTGACGGGAGCTTATAAGATTACCAGGATGAACAGTAATCCAGGGCGCGGAGGGTTCAATTTTCGGCTCGGATCTCACACAGGCTCCTTTCATGCGTTCGGGGTCGATTGATGGATACAAAACTTGGTGTACACAAAGCCGATCTGAAATGCCATTACAGCTCTGAATGGAAATTGAGCGCACGGCGTATCCCAAAAAAGAATCAATAAACGCAGGATGCTTCTCTACAGCTGCTTTTATCCAGTATTTTTTTTAACAATTATCAAAATATGCATATGGTGACTTGCTTCTGCCTCCCCCTATTGGTTGCCGTGTCGAATGAATACTCTTGTAACTTTTCGTCTCATTTATTACGATATTCGTCAATAGATATTGATTGTTGCTACTAATTACTATCTTTATCTATTGATACTATAACACTATAGCTATCACTGTTATTAGATAGCACAGATACCATTATACATTCACAGAAAAACCTTAATATACAAAGGACAAAATGGTGTAGTGACAAGTGGCGCGGTTACCACTCACGCGGTACGCGGATCAAGTACTGAATCGTGCGCCGGCCAAGTCAAACCAAGCCTCCCATCCAGCGGGGCCGATGACGGCACCAGGCTTATCGGGGATGATGAAAGGCAGGGTAATAAATCGGCTAACCTCTGCGTAATTCTAAAGATCATACCGCCGATACGATTCTGAATGGAAGCAGAATACGTGGCGCATTCAAAAGGCGACTGCTTAATGCCGAATGCTTTATCGAACCATCCTTAATATTATAGTTCGGAACAGATTATATCGACTTTTTATTTGTTGAATTGTTGAATGTAGAGTTTCGACGTCAATGATTTCTCTAGAAAATTATCCAATTCCAGGAATCGACTTGCTCTTCTCTTCCGATGATTTACAACCAGACGATGGGCAGAGCCGCGTTCCGCAAGGCGATGAGAAAACGAGAAGAGATTTATGAAATGAATACCGCATAGGCGAATCTTTCTTAATCCTATGCCCGATGAGATGACCGACTCGAGGCGTTCAGAATGCGTGAAAACGACGAGAGGCTGATACGATAACCTTTGAAAATATTATTGATTTTGGATCTTAAATCAAACACAGTACAAATTTATGAAGAACTGCACTGCGTTTCAGCTCATACGCTTTGTTCAGGGTTTTCAATCGATGATTTTCAAGCTTTATCGCTTCCACCGGATTGTATTCGAGCTGTCAAAGGAAAACGATCGCGTTTGCACAACAAAACTCCTCATGTCAAGAATAGGGGGATGCGAGTGCTGGCTTCGGAGATCAGAGGTTTGTGGATCTCCAGCGGTGCGTAGCTCGCCCACCGCAGAATCGTTTGCGTAACCTCAAAGAGGGGATGCTTGCGATTGATGGGAACAATGGCTATAAAAACGAACAATGGTCAGAACCGCGACCTTTGAAAGTCAGGAACCGTTGTAAACTCTAGGTCTTCAAATGGTTAAAGGAACCTACATGGTGGTCACCGTCCGGTCGAAAAAGCATTTGCACAGAGGCTCTTAGTTTGTGGATAACGGGGTGTGCTGATGATATGGGGTCGTAGGAGACAACAGGATATAGCGCGACTTTTATTTCTTAGGGAGGACTTCACAAAGTAAAATCGCAAAGTACTGTAATGTAAGAATTTGATGTTCATAGTTGTACTCTACACCCCCTCCTCTTGAGTAGTGGCGAAGTTGAGTAGACAGTTTGAGAGCGATGGAGTGTTGTCAACTTGTGCAGAATCAAAGAAGGAGCATGTGATGTGGAGGCCGATGTAGGGATTTATTTAGAATTCAGGTTAAATATTAGAATTTTCTGTTCCAATTCCTCCCCATTAAGAAAACAAACTTAGTCAGCACTTTTGGCGGAAAAGGCCAAAAGTAACGATTATGATGTTTTAAGTACCCTCTATTTCGGAAACGAGAAGAGCGTCGAGTGCAGACCACACACCACAAGTGACGACGGCCAAGAAAAAAGTGCTTTTTTTCTTGGCCGTCGTCACTTGTGGTGTGTGGTCTGCACTCGACGCTCTTCTCGTTTTCCGAAATAGGGTACTTTCCAGAGCAGCTTTGTAAGAACATAATCTGTCAGTCCCAATTTTGCCAGTGTGTCAAACTTCGAACAGTTCCTATCTACGAGGAAATGATGACTAAAATTCCGTTTTGTTCATCCTACCAATCTTTTTTCCTCGAGCGTACCCTAACTCTTACTTTAGAAAACTACTGGGTATCAACAGATTCTAGAAAGAAAGCATACTTGAAGCCCACCACTCCAGGAAAGAACAACAACAATGACCAGGAGCACAACGCAGAAAGTTAGCTGCTCCCATAAGTGCTTAAAGACAGCTGTTACAGTAGAATCTAGGCAGGTTTAAAGTGCATAGAGGGCTAATTGGTGCGCCGGTGGAAAAAATAGAGAAAGAGAAGGAACAGGTACCATGTTATGATGTATGTACATGCTTTGATCTGTCTTCGTTCCTGATCAGCAGCTGTCTTCATGGGTCTATCGACCATCAGCGCTACCCAATAGTAGGTGCGTTTTTTCCTTTTTGCAGTACATACGGCGGATACCCGACAGGAGGCCCCTCGCGCGGCGAGAAAGCAGAGACGCAGACGGTCAGCGGACGAGTCGCAGCGCGCACTGTAGCGATTGGCGTCAAATCAAATGGAATGTACTATAGTACGTCCCACATCGCACAGTACGCGCTGTGACTCGTCCGCTGACCCGTCTGCGCTCCAGTTGGGTGCCCACATATGGCGCATACAATGTTTGGTTGCTTACCCGCATTACGACCAGGTCACTGAGAACAAGAAGGGGGTGAGGGGCCAATTTTCTGTTGTGATATTTATTTCGGCTTCAAAGGCACACTATAATGAGGACCGCCACAATTCTACAGTAGGATTTTCGTGATAATGCTGTGCACAAGTAGGATACGCAGTGACATAGCGGACGATCACTAGATCGGATTCCTGCCGTATTTCCGGTGATTCTGCTGCATAAAACAAATGGTAGCGCACGTACCTGACGACTGGCTGAAGAAAATGGCTCCCCTGCTTGCAGAGAATTTTTTCTCCCGTCGTTTTGTTCGGGATTTTTTTTGCTTTTGCTGCTATCATCCACTGTGTGCCCTTTATTTATGACCCAACATAGTTGGCACTTTGTAAAAGTAGTTTAGCATTCTGTCTAATCCACTGCTCTCCCCATCGCACTGGCGAACAGTGTGCAATACACGCAAGGATATTGTAACCGTAGCCGTCGTCGCACTATTGGAAAATAATGGGTAGTGAAATGTGTGATTTTGGTCATGGTACGGTGTGATTTGGTCAGGGGTACATGTAGCGAGCACACCTAGCAGGGCCACAACTGCGCCGCTCGCGCCGCTGCCCGCCTACCCTCTCGCCTCCTTCAGCCGTGAGCAGAGAAAGCGTTAGCGTTGATCAGGGCGGCGTCGATAAGAGTCGCAATCAATGCCGAAAATAGAGAGCGAAGAAGGGGTCCCATTTCTCAGGTTCCGGTCGTTTCTCATGGTTTGTTCCTCATTTTTGCTCATTTTCTTTCTTTCTGATTTTTAATGGACTGCCTTTTCATCGTAAACAAACAATTAAAATTTCTTAATAAATTTGGAAGTTTTTTTCTAAAGACGGGAGGTGGAGTAGGGTGCCGGCTTGTGTCAAAGCACTCCAAGAGGTCGTTTCTGATGTTATGCTCCACATGCTGATTAATGCAGACATCTCGCTGCCCGTCCCATACTGTCTCAACCCAGGATGAGACACGCATCAGCGCGCGTAGCACGCCCGGGTTAACTATAAAACCCCTTGTGGCAGGAAGTGGTTGAGCTGAAACTTCTTTTATCGATGTTATATCGGTGATGCTGATAACAAATAAGACTTCACTTTCGAGGCAAGCGCCTAAATTTACTTTCGACCAATCCGTTACAAATTGAAAACTGGAGGTGTGCTGGTCTGATCACGGTTACAGTTATTTATATTTATTTTTGACGCCAACGTCATTCAACGTGCTAGCCTACTCAGGAGCCAACCTCATGTAATCATGTAAGCCTAGGGTAAACAAAGCCGGGTAGCGCCACAATCAAAAACCAGGCCTAGTCGTGTTGTCACAGGGACGTGGAAAACTCTTGAGTAGGACTTATCACAAGGTAACCATCAGTGGTGCTAAAAGGCTTTGAGAAAACTTTCAGCTCTTTTCCTGGATGCATTTAAGTAATCACACAGCACTAATCAATCAATTAGACTATAACATTTACTTATTTATTAATATTCCGTCATTTAGACAAACACAGGGCACAGGGCCCTCGAGTGAGGTCCAATTAGAAAGAAAGAGAAAAAAACTCAACTGAACAACAAATACTAACAACAAACAACAACAAAAATAGCAATAACTATAACAGCAGATAGTAATAGAAGAAAACTCACTTAGCGGGAGATTGTCTGGAACATAGCTCTGTGGTGAATAACCCTCGGCAGCTGATACTAGCTATACCACCGAACATTTTCATCGGAGAAAATTTCTCAGCATTTTTAAAGCGTTAGTTTAAAGGTCGTTGGCACAAAACCCTCCAGAAAGGCAAGGGAGCCAGGAAGACAGGTTGACTGATTGAGTGATTCCGAATGTTTTGACTCCATAGGTTTCGATTTTTTCAATTTTTTTTTCGAATTCAAATTTCTTTATTTTCAAACATTCGCAGGGCGAACTGCGGCCAAAAACAGCAGTTAACAGTCAAAGACAAATCAACATCTATTTTTTCATTTTCACGAGATTTTAGATTTTGATTCTAATTTTTCAATTGTTCGGTGATCTTCTATTGATTTTTCAGGTTCCCATGTAGAATATTTTCCACGAGAACCCGAAAATTCCTTGAGAATCCCTCTGAAGGTTTTCCGAAGGGATGGCGTGTTTGCCTCATTGCAGACCTCACCCTTATGTGCATCCGGTTCAGCGCGTCAAGTGTGCACTGATCCTTTGCGCCAACTTTTCGAGCGGTGTCAAACGAGGGTCGAGTGGTGGTCCGGTCTGATTGGGCCACTGCATTAGACGTTTCCTGGTCAATTCCTCCGATCATGCCCAGATATTTGTAAGTTATGTTATTTACTCCTACTTTATCATAACTTTATATAGTAGATATCGGCCCTATTCCGACCCACGCCTTCCATTTTTGTTTCCTTGACGCCATCGGAACTCGTAAAAGCGAAATTTCTCCCTTTCGCTAGTAATAAAAAGCTTTTTGCTTTTTCTAATGGTGCTTTCGTACGGATAGTGAGGGTGTCGTCGAAGTCATTGGGTTATCCCTCCTACTAGATCAGCTGACAATGTGAAGGATGGCGAAAGTGTTCGATAACATCCACCATCGGTCCTCTTTTCCAAGGAAAGGATCCGAGAGGAGGGAAGATCAGAGGATCCCAACTAACAATCTTCGGACTTCGGATGCTATTCTGGTAGCGACAACTTTGCCAGCAGGCATGGTAGAACCTGCACTGAGCAATGAGCCATGCTGTGGCCAGACTACGGTAGGACGCGTCCATGTTGCTGAAGATTTTGAACGTGCTAGCCGATCTCTGCTCTGAAGTAATGTGATGGTTGCAGACGGCTTCGAGAAGCAAGAAATCTTCATCGTTTGGGAAAGTTCCTAACAGCAGAAACTCCTCATTGATTCTGATATTTGAGCACCCTACAGGTGATCTGGGAGTACTTAAGGCGGACATACAGACGTGAAGAACTCCACTGCTACTGCATGGTCTTAGCGCGATTTCGCTGAAATTCATATTTTTGAGTTCTCTTTGGAACTGATGGTAAAGACTGTCCGATCGATGGTGTCTCGATCGATGGCAGGTGTGAAGCGGTTAGCTTCCAGTCGTGCTGCCACAAAATCGGTTTATCAGTGGAAGAAGTGTTTTGCACTCGGCTCAAGTGATAGTCCTCGAACAGTGTTTTCACCGATTCCCACGCTTCTGCCATGGTGTCTTCCCGAGGTGACTCGGATCATACTGTTTGCTTGAGTGCCTCCGCAATGTGTCCGGTTTCCATTCAACATTTCCACGGCGCCATTTGTTTCCTCTCAACGCGACATTGGCCGCTGGCAACATCACTTCAGACGGTTTTTGATTCTGGTCACCGCATGAATTTCTTTAGAATCCTTTCCAGAATGCATTTATTTGGAATTTCGAGGCTTATGCATTAGCTTTTTTTATAGCGGCTTATAATTTTTAGCCCCTTGCCGTAAAAGCAGATACCCAGGGCAAGGCCCAGAAACTTCAGAAATAAGTATTTTTGCATGAAAATTAGGGTCTATTTCCAGTTAGGGGGCATCATGATGCAGTTTTTCCAGAAAGCTAGGGTAACTCCGAGCCAGGGGGTGTAGCCAGTCTAGGGGGTGGGGGTGAGGGCAGTCACTTGACATGCGTGAAAAGCTGGAATGTTCGAGTTCACACTAGTTCGCCGAGAAACTGCATCATGATGCCCCCCTAACTGGAATAGACCCTGAATATTTATTTATAAGTTTTAGAACAGGGCTGTGGCATTGACACTGCTTACCACGCATACGGGCAGGGTCGAATCTTTGCTAAGGCGTACAGGTCAAAGCAAGCCTTCAATCCTACGGGTCGACTATAACTACCAGCGGGCTTCCACGGGAGGAAAAAACACTGGCTTTTCGTTGGCTGGCCCACAAATCAGTGTATGGCCAAAATCATAGTCAAAATGGCCCTAAGGCTTTGAGTTTGCGTAGAGTGCGTGGCGTATTCCAGAAAGGGATGATCAGCGCAGAACGTCTTGCCCTCTATCCTGATTCATTTTTTATTAAGAATTTTCTCATTTTTATTGTCCATTAACACCCAGTACTGTACGCTTTGATTATCGTCGTTTGTTGGTTTGCACTTGATTTTTCTCGAAGCTGTTGTTAAGCGGCCGAAATAAATAAATATCATAAATATTCATGAGGGGGTTCCACTTACGGAACCAACACTAGAATTGAATAACGATCAGGTCATTAGGGAATCCAAAACATTCCATCCTTCCTTTCAGGTGAGCTGAACTTTTGCGGAAAGGCCTTTTCCGGAATGAGTGTGGTCGAATGAGGAACTTTCTTGATCCAGAGAATTTCACCAGATAAAAAGTGTGCTCTTGTAACGGCTCGAAAGCTCTGAGGCTTTTCTCTAGTGCTTTAGGGACTCTTTTGAACACCTTTGGGGTGCGACGGCCTGCGGCTGCCTAATGCTGCATTTGTTTGTGCCTGCGTCTCGCTTGTCTCTATGCTCTATGGTGTCCATGCCTGTTCCTCCCCCGATCCGAAATGTGTCTCATAAGGTTCGCCTTGTGAACTCGCACACCGCTGCATGTATAGGCGCTCCTGCCGATTTATGTCCTTTCTATTCGATAGCAATTCCCTGTGCAGTCTTCAATTCCATTGCTGGCAAAATAGCCACACCTATGTAGGCAATGACGCGACCTTGTCAAGGGATCATATTGGCTAGGTATTTTCTTTTAGGGGTGGCAGTGGCGTAGTGGCAATGGCGCGCCGCGGTTCCGAGATCACATTTCACAATGAGCGCCGTCCAGGCCAGCAAGAGTCGGTTAAATGGTATCAGACTTTTCTGGTAGGATCAAAACGGTCCGTTGTACCGCGGAAATACTGGGCTATGAGCAAAACTTTCGTCCCAGCGGCACTCGACCGCACTGAATTGTATATCGGCTGGCCTTCGCGGCTTATTGTGTAACCCGCATCGCATTGGAAATGCCTCTGCGACTACAGTTTATTTTCTTTCATAATGTTTTAGTGATATCCGTTAGAAAATTTAAATGCAATCAATCCCTAGAAAATGGATAAATCGTAAACGGCGCATTAGCGGCGCTTAATCAGCGATTCTGCATCGAAAAACAAGGAGCGGCATTGTAATGATAACACTGGCTCGGGGTACCCGACAGGATGCCCGTCGCGCGGCAAGAAGGCAGAGGACAAACAGGTCCCCCCCCCGGCGGACGAGTCGCAGTGCGTTACTGTAGGCCATTTGCGCGGCCAAGTTAAAGTAGAATGTACGCGTTGCAGCGCTACATCGCACAGCACGCACTGCGACTGGTCCGCTGGCTCTGCCTTCTTCCTGCGCGACGGGCCTTCTGTCGGGTACCCCACTGGCTCCAACTTCCAACCGTAATCGGCTTTGCAGAGGAGATGCTCATTCTGATCCCGAACACTGTTGGTTTGTGCTTTCGTCCGCCATTTTTCGTAGCGTCAAGATTGAGCGAAAGAAGGGTTCAAGCCCACCAAAATTGCTTTTGAAATAAAAGAAACTGTCTGCAACGAGATCCCAATTCGCAATCCTTCCTTTACGGACCCAACGTCATACCTACAAGACCACTTGTCAGCATCTCCATACTCCTTTAGTAGTGCGCTATAGTACTCTTCCCACCTCCTCTTGACTTCAGCTCGCTTCCTCAGGGCCGTTATATAGAAGCTACGCAGTGGAAAAGGCATACGTCACTGTTCAGAGAGTCGCTTAGTAGAATGAAGGAATTGAGTGTCCTAAAGGCATGCCCCTGGTGTGGCTCTTGCACACGAATGCGAATGTATTGGTGCGAAATGGGCCGGCAGTAAAGAAAAAAGGAAAAGAATCCGTCGAAAACGCTTAGGTTAAGGGCTCACTCACCTTCCTAATCGGCTGTGCTAAGGGAATGAGAGACTAAGCGCGGAGAGGAGAGTATGGGCGAGAGAGCGCTACAGATGAGAGAGCGCCAGACAACAGCCTGATAAGAGAAAAATCTGCAGCTTCAGCAGCTTACTTTGCAAGGCCCAAGCGCTCTTGTCGGTTGGTTTCCGTGCACGGGAACGCCACATTTGTGATTGTCCTCTAGGGTCTATACTACAGACCGAAATTAAGCGTTCACACGATCTCTGGGTGTGCCTTCAAAGCGCATTCAGAATTATACACCTCATTTCACTTAACCTCGTTGGTTGGGTGATTTTTCCTAGTCAGAAGAACTTCTTTTTCATTTCCTTTAAATGGACCTAAAGGCACAGCCACGAGTAGGAGCAAAAAAATGCGAATGAGCTGGAAGGAAAAGTGACCGTAGACGGTTCGGCAAGAACTTGCGACTGCATAAGATGCCTTAGAGAGATGTTATTAGACGCTGAACAGTGGTACGTTCGTTATACTGCTGATTGGCACGCCCTGCATGGTGGTACCAAGTCTGCGTCATCTCGCTCCTGCATGCTCTCTCGTCTGCAGGTTTTTTTTCTCTCGGCGTCTCCTCTCTTACCATGCTGTCTTCTTCTTAAGCTCCAAAGTGTAGAACGGAGAGCAGGTTAAGCGTCGCATTCGCACTTTTCCAAAATTTTTGCGCCCCCCACCTTAAAGAGGTCCTAATGCGACCATCAACTTCAGGGGCTCCCCCAGTACGACCCTCCTCCCACCACCCTCGCCATCATGGCTGTTTCTATATAATGTGATTATGAGACCATTCGACACAGCCAACTTCCCCTTCCCCTCACACTCCGTCGAGCGGTCAGAGAGGGGGTGAGGTGTGGGGCTGAGGGACGGCGCACCTTTTCCAAACGCGAATACGACCCCCTCGTTTGAATAGTGCGAACGGACGGTTGGCTCTGACAGGGAGGCCTGTATTTTTGAGGTGATCGTCGATTATTACGTCCTTTTTCTTAACGATTTTTGCACTCCTGCTTGTATTCAAGCGAAAACGCGATTTTTCAACTTTATGGGGTGTGCCTTTAAGTTGTCCTCTTTCCAACTGTAGGAAACAAGTTTTTTGCCAGGGTAAATCACCTCTGCTTCCCATTGCCAACAGCGTATTTATAGGGGCCGAGAATAACCAGTTTATGCGGTCGCATATTTAGATGATCACTGAACATTCGCTCGAAACCAATCAGCAGCACGTTGGCCTTCGTTTCAATCGCGAAAAAAAGATGCGGTCAACTTTTCTTCCTATTCTTCTTTACAGCCCAGCGAGAGCTGTGGCAGTGCCTTCTTTTGCGGTTTTCTTCAATCGTCATCGTTTTTGTCTCTTTTTTCTCGGACTAT
>MU869267.1:23789-52867 GCA_036418205.1 Ostertagia ostertagi
CATTTCGTTGAAAACGGAACTAAGCCTTAGGCGGGGAGGAGGGGCTCTAGGGTTCGTGATCGATTCTCATTTCTATTAGGAGTTTCTGCCTCTTTTAGGTTTAGTTCTAGAGGATGTCCCCTTATCTTGCGATAGCGCCAATATTTATCCCTAAATGGGTCATTTCTTTGCACCACTCAAGGCCGAGTCAGCCCTGCCGTTATGGAAAGCGATACTTCAGATGAGTCGATCACGTGATATCCACTCTTTGGGTCTATTCCAGTTAGGGGGGGGGGCATCATGATGCAGTTTTTCCAGAAAGCTAGGGTAACTCCGAGCCAGGGGGAGTGTAGCCAGTCTAGGGGGGTGGGGGGGAGGGCAGTCACTTGACATGCGTGAAAAGCTGGAATGTTCGAGTTCACACTAGTTCGCCGAGAAACTGCATCATGATGCCCCCTAACTGGAATAGACCCCTCTCTTTCATCCCTAAACTTAGCGTTTAGCGGTAGCGGGGATACAGCCACACAGGACAGTACCCCTCCAACTCCATTTTCGCCTTTTTCTCCCCAATTGCCTATTCTTCTGCTTGCTTTAACGTCATCGTTTAGTTAACTCATCAGCATATCATTTGAGAATTCCAATATCGATATTCAGAGGTTGGGGGGGGGGGGCGGGATGCCCACGTAGAAAAGAATTCGCCTGATTGCTATAGCTGAAAATTCATAAGCACACATGGCGGTTGTTTCCTTGTCCACAAAAACAGCGCCATAGCTTCGCCGGGGAAGCGTTCCGAAGACAAAACATCAAATATGGACGCCCTGGGGGAAGGTGTGAGAATTATGATGAGAGCGTGAGAGAACGACAGACGTGGACAGAGATGTGAGCTGGAGATGAGAGCGAAAGTGAGACAGCGAGCGAGATGGAGTGTGAATCGAGACGAGATGATTCCAGATGAGCAGCCGAACGCGACGATGGAGACGAAAGTCACCGGTCAAGGCCAACCGAAGCGTGTCGGTCGCTGGACCCTGGCACAACTCAGACAGACCGATGGTAAGTAGCTTGGTTTGACCATTTAGGCAGTAGAACGCCATACTTTAGCCTACGTTGGTGCCATTATTCACCACTTAAAATCTCCTTCGTGGGTTTCAAACTCTTCTTATCGGGGAATATTGCAATATTTACTTCTTTGGATGAAAAATCAGCAAACACATAGAAATTTTGATGCTATTGATGAGGATTTCTCGAAATCAATAATTCGTTAAGGTATTATTCCGAGCCAGGCCGGATGGAATAAGGGAGACTCCCAAAAGCTGATGACAAACTTCGGTACACCAAGAAACACTTCAACCAGAGTGAAAGCTGAAAATCTCCAGGTTGGTGCACTTTTCCACATTCAGCTGTGTCAACAAAAATCCCCGTCCGCGAGCTTACGAGCCTTTTGTGGCAGCTCATTCCTAAGCCTACTACAGCTCGCTCTTATTTCCTATGGTTCGATTCGCATTAAAACCTTTATTCACCTATTTGAAAATTTTTTTGCAAGGCGCAGGGTAAAAAACCTATTAGGAATCCTTTGGTTTTTAGCTAATTGCTAAAAACCTGCTAAACATGAGGGTAAGAAGTAAGGGCTAAGCTGCCTTCGAGCCAACATCCATTTCCCAACTATTTTCTTGTCGTTCGTGATTTAAGACCGCCTTTCTTGAGTCTATTCAGTACACGGCTAGGGTGGTTTTTTTTCGTGAGAAAAGGGATTTTTGTGAAGGGGTACTGAGATTTTACTTCTACTGTTCCCTCTCGACCACTGTTTGCCCCGCGTACGTCAAGAACGCAGGTCGCACATCCTCCAGGCCGCTCTGCTTTGAGCTCTTCTGCGTGCCCGTTGGCCGTATAATTTTCACGAGTGGGTCAGCCCATTTGCTGCGGGAGGGGGAAGGTGTCGTGTGAGCCTTGTCTTCCTCCTTGGATACATCAGTTTCTCTTGGTCCAGCGATATATCTAGCCATCTGGGTCTATCTAACCACATGACCGGCTCACCTCCCCTTGGGTTTGTGGATGGCTTCCACGACGTCCTCAACCATTGTACGGGCATTGATTTAATTTTACGAGAGGGTCGGGAGGGTCGGGGGAGGGGGGGGGGGTTTCTGGGCCTTCTTTTCCACCTTGAGAACCAGTCAGTGAATGACTGTAACTGTAAAACTGTGCCGTGAGGGAAACTGAAGCTGTGCTAAGAGGGGTACTGAAACGATTTCATGAAATCCAGTAGAAATATCAGATGACAAACGGCTGCAGAAGTTTTTCGTTGTCGATGTTGCGTCATCATTAAGCTTTTAGACAAATGCGACGCTCAGCGGAAGTGTTCAGCGCTATTGATTCTTGTTAAGAGCACTCGAAGGGCTGCACGCGTGTTGAACCGTGGATCCAGTTCTTGAACTACAGTTGATAGCTTAGCTCACTACGTTGAGAGTTCGCCTGAGATCACTTGGGGCACAGGAACGTGTCGTTTGTGATGTTTGACATTTGCGGGGTGAATGTGGGAAATATCGGAACAAAATGTGGGAAATACCGGAGAAAACGACGGCTATTCGGGCAGTTATGGGATTTCTAAACTATTCACAACACTCATCTCTGAAAATAGGGGCGTTTACGTTTTTTTGGGTAGTGGATCGGCCTGAAGCAGGGTCAACCGTAGAAAATTTCACGACTATCCTTTTCAGGGGTCTCGAAATCGACTCCTCACCACCATCCAGCCCGAGGGGAATCCATCGACACGACCCTCTTTTTTCCAACCATTTGACCTTCATCAACCCCAAATGCCCTTCTCCGCCGAAAAAACTCAGATATGGCCCCCCTCGTTTACAACTGCGCAACGCACTCTTGACCCTAGCCCGCTTTCTCGTGGATCCTCGTCTAACACCGCCCGATGCCAAATAAAATCCATAGAAGGGTATACGCCGGAAGGTCATCCAGCATCTTCTGTAACTCTTTTTTTTCAGGTGATAACTCGCTGTTCCAGAACAGGTTTTGAAGGCTAGCCCCCCTGAAGGCTTTGGCCTAATGGAAGGAATACTTTTCTTCGATTAAATCTGAACATTTTCAGGAAATTCCCGAGGAGATCGCTCAACGTACCCATGGTGAAGTGCGCCTTCAATCTGGTACCAACAAATTCAGTTCACAGCGTGGTATGACCGGCTTCGGTACTGGTCGTGATGTGTGCCGAGAGGGAAAGCACGTCAACACCAACCCTTCAGATCTAGCGGTAAGATTTCAGAAACGTCGTTGAACCTGCTCATTTCCTTTGAAATTATTCTTCAAATCGATATCTTTGGGGTGGAAAGGAAAAGCGCTTCATTCTCTGACAGTTTCAGCCCTTTTTCTTCTACTATTATTTAACTATTAATTATTTTCAGTAAGGAAAAAATTCGGGGAAGGGAATTTCTTCTTATTGCTCTTTCTTCTTCCTACAGAAATAGAATGGAGGCAAAGCAATACTTAGGGGGGAAGGGTTGCCTGAAGTAATCTCTACCAGTGAGTACTGGAAATATGGGCGCTATCACAAAATACGAGACATTGGAGCGATGACAAATCTTGAACCGCGATGGAAATCAATTTTTTTCTTCTAGAGGGATAAGCCTGGGCGAGTATAGAAGCACTTCAACAAATTTCATTTCCCCAGTTCCTGCCTCCCAAGGCGTTAGTCCTAAGGGATGTCCCCCATATAATGCGGATAGCGACCAGGAAATGTGGTCGCGCTGTAAGTGCGAGACCCATGAATTTAGTCGGTGACAATTGATAGCGCGGCAGAAAGTTTTTGACGGGTTTCACACTGCGTACTTGCTGTGCCAAGTTGGCGGGGTCGTTTCAGGCAGAGGGTTTTGTTGTCTGGCAAGAAATTCTCACCAAATATTCACAGTTTTCTTGTGAGGCAGAGAGAAGGATGGCAAGAATGGCTTACAGTGTTTCTAAAGCACCAAAAGACTATATTTTCGTCATTCTTCTCCCGATCAGCAGAGGCTTTTGAAGGGATCTAGTGAGTGTGTCATGTTCTGCACAAAGAAAAGCACACGTAGGCGTGGTGATCGTGGTGAGCGCTTAAGTATGTTTGTATACAAGATGAGCGATGTTGAGCGAGCGGAAGCCGGGAAACGAGACATTCCATGTTGTTTTCTGGTTTTCATTCACTACCGGAATGTCTGAGGAAAAATTCACGACGTGCTGCCTCCAGACACTCATGGAAGCAATGCAAGCTTTTAAAAATTGGTCCGTGTGGTTAGATGTTTTGTAGGAGGACTTTTCAATACTGCTAGCTTGTCCCTGGTCCCTTATCTGAATGGTAAGTGAGATTATCCAAGAAATGTCCCATAATTTGCTCTTTCTTAACTGTCGCGAACCTCGAGAGCCCACTCCTGGATTATATCTGCTTACGAGAAAAGAACGCGCTATCGCAAGATACGGGGGACATTGTAGTGGCAACGCTTCAAAACCACGTAGAATTTTTCCTTTCCATCGGAAACGGACTCAAGCTTCAGGGAAAGAAAATATCCAGGGCCCCTGAGCAACCGTCACTAAGACATTTACTTTTTTAGAAAGGACTAAGCTTTAGGCGAGGAAGAATAAACTTCAGGGTTTGTGAGCAAACTTCATTTTCCCGCAGTCCCTGCCCTCCTAGGCTTACTCAACGGATTCCCCCCTTGCGGTAGCGCCTTTCCAAACGGCGGAAAACACCTAATTTCTCTCAATCATAAACCGAAGCGTACTTGGCAAACTTGGCCACTTATAATGATTACTTTTGAAGGAACTTCCGGTAGTTAGTAAGAGATTGCTGTCTGTATGTGTATTGTGCGTCTGCAAGCCGGTACCAACAAGTATGATTCCCAAAAGGTCGGTTCTTGACATTTCTGGATTGATTAAACAGCTTCAAGAATAGCTGACGAAATTCGATGTTCCAGGGTATGACTGGCTTCGGTACGACCCGTCGTGAGACCACAAAGATGCTCGACACCAAGCATCCCGAATACGATCACGAGCGGCCGGATCAGTCAGAGATTCCGCTGCAATCCGGAACCAACAAATTCGCTTCACAGAAGGTTGGTGAGCTGCTCGCGTTGGCCGAGTATATCCTTATGCGTTGCTATGAGACGACCCTGCCATGGTGATCGCGAATGACTGGTTTCGGGTACGTCTCGTCGTGAAACCACGAAAATGATCGACAGCAGCCATCCCGAATACGATCATGAAGCTTCTATTGATCAGGTACCTTCAGCATTTTCATGGAGTTTGAGATTCCAAGTCATGATTGAACAATGAACTTCTTTTTAGACAACAATCCCCAGCCAAATGGGTTCAAACAAATACGCTTCCCAAAAGGGAATGACCGGCTTTGGACAACCACGTTGGGAGGTACTGAAAATTTCATAATTTGACTATATTGGATCAATGCTGATTTCGACACCACGTTCAGGTACTCGACCCCTCGATTTCGTGGCAGAACCGCAAATCTCAGGGCATGGTCCGCCTTCAATCCGGTACCAACAGATCGCTTCGCAGCAGGTAACCCTACTTGATCCAGATCAATACATATATAGGCTGGTCAGCCTCATTTTGATGCCCCTTATCCTTTCTTCAATGCAAGGTCCGGGCTCAGCTCAGGCCTTCACTAAAGAAAAGTCGGTTGTAGTGGATAGAGTAGTGCCCGCTGCTGCAAGAGTCGATACCTTTATGGTCTAGCCCATCGAAACGCGTCCCTATGACGCTATGCATTAAGGGATTCGATCAAATCCCGTCCAAACTATCAGGCTCCGCCCACCGCTTGATATCTTATCTGCGTCACTATGTTGATCTACTCTTTCTGTCTTCTCAGACTTCTCTGACCCTCTCCAGGACTTACATTACCACTCATTTCCATGCCTGCCTCATAGACTTCTCCGCGGCTTAAAGCAAAAAGCTCGTATTTCCTGTTTTTTACGATTTTCTTCCTTTTTTCTCCATTTGCAGTCCACCTCCTACCCCTACCTTCATATCTAGGTAGGATTACCACGCCGACCTAATCCTGATTTTTGCCTTTAAAACGCCTTTTATTTCACATAGTACAACTAATGTTCGTATTTGCTTGAAGAAGACACCTTTTGCTGCTAAGTGAGAAGCTCGAACTCACATTTGATGATCTGATCAAAGGATGATGTTTAGGGTATGACTGGTTTCGGTACGATCAGGAACACGACCTACGAGGCAGAGGGCGGTGAGCTGCCTTACGAGGCCATGAAAATCTCCGAGACCATTATCCCAAGCCAGGCCGGTTGGAACAAGGGAGATTCTCAGAAGGTTAGCCAATAGCTCAAACACTTTGAATTCCAGTACCAGGAGAAGTAGCAATATTTGCCTTCTTTTTGAATAAGTGCAATATTTTTCACTACTTCTCAATGTTGTACCATTTCAGAAGATGACGTCATTCGGTGCGCCACGTGACGTCAAGGGTAAACATCTGAAGAGAATCTGGGAACTCGAATATCCCGAAGAGGCTGAGGTCAGTTTTCATTCGTGCCATTACATCCGTTTAGGCAAGCCACAGGCTATTCTGAACTAGGAGCGTGAGTGTTGGATGGTGTCTAATCCAGTAAGGGGGGCATGCGGTTCAGAGCGCTACGCGTTCAACCACTGATAGCATATTTTCTCAAAGTAAGCGTCCAGGACTATTTTTCGAAAGGAAGGGGAACCCACGGGTTCGTAGGCATTCTTCGTTCTCCCCGTGATTTCCCTCCCCTTCTTAGCGCACAGGTCGATGAATTTTTCATAGACGTTTACGGCATCCAACACAGGACAGGTACATTATGCAAAAGACCATGATGAATAGTCACCTAGGAACGCTACTTAGCTAACCTTTGTAACCCTAAAGGACTCCTGGCGCCAAATTGGCATTAGAGCAGACTGTGCACGGCACTGCCCCCTCTCACTGATATGGCCGTTTGGATGTATTTCCATGTATGAATTCTTCATGAGCATGCTATTTTTCAGGTTTCCCTCGATCGTCTGTAATTGTTGCGAACTGGTGTGCCTTCTTCATGTGTTCAATTTCTCTACGCGCTTCGCCCATCACACACCATCGTCAAAACCAAAACCCACAACGCGCTCCGCCTCCGTGACGACCGACGGTGCCTCGAAATTACCTTTATATGTGCATAGCCCAGTGTCTTGTTTTGACCCATCCGCTCATTCTTTCTTTTACCCACAATTTTACATAGTTATGATTATGTGACAAGCCTTTGAATACACTCGTAAGATAAAATAAAGCGGTGCCGCACGAAATTCGTTGGTCGCACGATTAAGCCACGATACAGTTTGGTACACAGAGAAAAGCTAATTTCGGAACAGTATTTTTACTTTATTAGTTTCCGGGTTTTCGGTGAGCATTATTTTAGAGAAAGGAATTCTCGCGACTTTCTCGAAGGCGGAGTTCACGGTAAAAAGGCAGCTCATCAGAATAGATCTATTACAGGGTGCGCCAAAATTACGGAGACAGCGACTTCGAGTTGCCTAGGATGAGCAAGGTGCAATTCTTTGAAAACAAAAATGCAGTGACGTGCACAGTCCCATTCTGAATCGTCGACATCCATGCAATTTTTGAAATTCCTTGGTTTGTGTTTATACGGGTCCTCAGAAACATCGAGGAACCATCGACTGTGGCACGCAATGTGGCGAGTAGGACTCGTCAAGCTCATTTTAGAGCGGTTTCTTCAACGAATCCCTAGACATAATGTGTTTTATGCAAGCCTCAGCTTCTAGAACGGATCCGACAGCGTACCCTATCGAGCTCAGATCTGAAATGCTGTTCTACCACCGTTTAAGCCGACAAAGTCGAAAAAATCGGTTCTGCATCAATGCTGCACTAGTACTGAACCACCCTTGCCTCGTAAACGGGAGCTCCTACTTGATGGAAGGCCCAGCAACGATTTTCAAAGTGAAAATAAACTCAGGATAGCAATGGGCTCTGATAAGTCCAAAAGAGCCCCCCTGATTCCTATCTCTCGTGACATCCAGTGAAACCAGCGCGTCAACTACCTGCAAATTCTATCGCACACAATCCTTAGATTGTTCGTGGTCGCCACAGAAACACGCCCTTCTCATCCAGAATGACTGCATTCAGCTCCTTGTCCCCTGTACCACTTGGAGCATCTATTGATAGTGCTCGGGTATACACCAAAACGATGATAATTGTCGCGTGCCAAAAACCCTCAACGTCGAAGTCCAATGATTTAGGGACGGTGTCAGTATCAGTCAACCGCTGCAGCTACCATAGATTTTGGTGGTTGAACAAGGTAAGCATAAACAATTCTACACCACAGTACCAAAACTAGGACAGAAGAAAACAGCATCTGTGAATATCAGTTCAAATTGTTTGCTCATGCGTTGTCTCCGTAATTTTGGCGCACCCTGTAGGTTGGCCGATAAGAAATGTCGTTTTTGGACAACAATAAATTTCACTGTAAAAACAACAACAAGGCACATGAACCTGACTTGTGACGTATATCTTGAACAATTTATTCTCTCTGTTTTCTGTGCAAGGAATGGATGGTTTCTTCGAAGAACTGTCTCGGGTGCGGTTCGATGAAGTTGGACACCAAAATTGTAACGTCGACGAAGTTTTTGAGTTTCTTCATGGCCGAGATGTGCTGCGTTGATCAGAATAAACCAGAATTTCAAATAGGAAGGCACCTAATTTGCTCTAATTAGCACGCCAGCAGAACTTCCATGTCCTATTCTCATTGCTTTTTGGGGTATTTCCAATCGGAAGGCACTAAATTTGCTCTGATTAGCACGCCGAGCAGAACTTCCATGTCCTATTCTGGTTTGGGCATATTTCCGCAACATGACGGTTTTGCGCTTTTGTGCATCAATTTATATCGGACAGAGTGATCCCTTGATAGGGCCACTGGTGCACATTAAAGTGTTGGTTGTTTTGCATGCGACCTGCTGTGCGTTGCGTTTCTAGAGTTCAACAGCATTTTCCACGATCAACACTTCAATCTACACCAGTTCCGCATTGTTCTGCAATACAAAATCAAAACCTCCTGTTACGTGGTTATCTGATTTCGGATTTCGTCTCAGCTGTCCATCTGCTGCCAACCACGGCCGTCTTCCCATTGTGTACAGGTGTACACATTTCATCCTTGAGTGACCTCACAACGGAGACAGAAACTATGTTCTTCTTCCAGATGAGGGGCAGAGCTCCATCGCTGGCAGAGTGTAGCTAGTGGGTTAGCTTTACTAGGGAGATGCAGAACCCATTTTCCGCACCACTTGGACCTTACTAGTCAAACAGAGAAGCTTTCAAACTTTAGTGTTGACGCATTCAAACCTTCATCCAAGTTTTGTGTAGTTTGGCAATGACTCGATTCAACGGTTTTCTTTAGTACTTTGTTATCAACAGCTCAGGTCGGTATGCATGCTCCTCGTCCTCACGACATTTACCTCAGTCTTGGAAGCGACGAAACCATGGCTGTAACTGCCTCAGAGACTGAGCGTTGCTGTTGAATGTTTTGTACATATATGATAAGAATAAGTGACAGATTTTCCTTCTCTGAAGGCGTGCCTTACGCACACACGAGGGCGACGTCTTGGACTCAACGTTTTAAACAAATTTTGGCAAGAATGTCATCGCTCCCCGACACTCAATTTATCCTGCTGTAAGCCAGAAAGCGCACAAGTCCCACGCACTGTGACATATTATGGTTTGTCATTGAAAGAATGTCACAAAAGGGAGCGACATTTCTTTCCGGCCAACCTAATAGTGAGTGCAACATGGATGAAAAAAAAACTATAAACACGACCTAGATGCCAAGAATTGAGACTATTTCAGCCCGCTGACTTCCGCGGGTTTTTTGTGGAGCGGGTCCCATCGGTGCTGACTTCATCAGTGCTAGCGCTCCGCTCTGAGTCTATGCTGAAGCCGTAGAGCCGCGGCTAGAGTCCGACGGCGAGGGGTTAGCGATTAGCGAGGGCCGTATTTGTCAGAGTGGATCATGGGCGTGGAGGTCAGTAACGACCACAACAGTGACAACGTGATCACGGGGCAGATGGGGATGGGGAGGTGCAACGCAGCAGAAACGGAATGACACTGTCACTAGGGGCGCTGTGGCAAGAAACGACAAAAGTGAAGGAAAAGCCTTGGGCAAATGAAGTTGTTCTTAGGTTGTAGGAGTTACGAAATGCGTTTACTACAATGCAGCTTCTGTCAACTGGTCATGATCATATGACACCTTTCAATCGATTCTGCAACTTTGAGTGGAGGTCGGATGCATGGCCTATACCGAGATGAGATCGTACCATGGCGCCCTACTCTTATCGCACTTGCCAACAAAATGAATTTGCAGTGATGAAGGAGGTGACTAGTGGTCAAAATCGTCCTCAATAGCCTCGACGCAAATATCTCCTCAACCGAGAAATTTGGAAAGAAGTGTGGACTGTTAGGAGGCGCAAACCTTCCGCTTCTCAAAACTGTCTCGTTTTTGGAGCTCTCGAAAGTAGAGAGATATTGCATTTTGGGTGGCGAAAATTCGCACAAAGATTTATGAGTCCTTAGTGACTCATCGAAATTTGTGAGACCCTATCTATTTGAGTCAGAGGCTTTCAAACAGTTTCAGTGCTACCTGGCAGTAGTAGACCTAGCTCTATCTAACGTACAAACACTGTTCAAAGGTTATGAAATGGGGGAATGGAACCTTTTCATCGAGGGTGTAGATTTCGACGGTTTCGAGCGGGGTTTCAGCAAATCTGACCCAGGGATTAAGCGCGCCGCAGCTGCCGGTAAATCGGCCGTCGTTCGATATGCTTGGCTTTACCATTGCTTGCAGTGACTGCCTGGGATTCTTAAATTGTTTTGTGTTTGTGTCTTAGTGTAATCGTTGTTATCGTTTGTTCGTTCCGACCATCTCTTACGACCGTGCAGGAGTAATATGTACAGGTCGTCCGACAAGATCTCTCGGTGTCTAGTGCTCGTTTACAAAGAGAACTCAATTTCGAAGTCAGCTATACACCGGTTTCCTAGATTTCCCTCGAATTGAGCCTATTTTAGGGGGGGGGGGACGTACGGCTGCGACCACGTCCTCGACACCATTTTCATACTGCTCCCAATCCCAGCAACCGCGACACTGCCGCGACTTGAAAGTGCGCGGCAAGGGCACTATTGCCTTGCCCTCATTTCTGGGAATAAGTGGCGTTTGCGAATTCCGTGAGACATACTATTTCTTTTTATTACTACGTGTTTTCCCTTTCTTTGTAGCGCTGAGTCTCTTCTTCATATCACGGCCGACCTCACAAGGGGATGTTGCATTGTTTTCTGTGGTGCTTTTTGCTTCTTCTCCCCACTCGTCTTCCTCGTGGCACTTCTTGTCTAATTTTTGGAAGCAATCACACACCAAATCGATCGAAGCCTGGGCCTTGATCAAAAATGAGGGCGCTGTTTAAGTAAGTACGTGATTCTGTGTAATGCTATTATTAATATCGAAATGCATGCAATATGAATGCCTGTAACAGATGTCAAACTCATGAAAACATGCTAGTTCAGCGATTCATCCTTTCAAGCGCTTGATCTTGAAAAACTACTCGATCAAGAACCTCAGACGGGGTCGTGCGGAACAACATTCTGTGGGTAGGATGGATAGGTTGCTCGCAAGTTTTACAGAACTACAGTTAGCGCAACTCGAAACGATACAACAAAGGTGCTGGAGCCTCAGAAAGTGAGCTAGTGTGAGCAGATTGAGCTAACCGACAAGGTACCCCACGCAAACTCCGTGATAGGTAGCGATAATAGTGACAGCGTGGATTATGACGTTGTGGCTAGTTTAAAAAACACGCGGGTTAGTGGAGCTATAGAAGGAGCTTAAGAAACTCGTCCGGATATGCCCTTCAGCAATCTCAAGGGAAAAAGGCGTGCATGGAAGTTCACTGAACTAGTTCTTGCTAGAGACTTCATCGTTGGTCTCCTTTGCTTTTTTCTCTTCTGAGTCAGCTCGACTTCCCACTTTCATTGCCGACGGCTGGTACGCCACCAAGTTCATCCTTGTTTGCTCCTTGGGTTTGTACGCTGTCTGAAAAATGAAGGAAACTGGTAAAGATCAAATTGGTGGTTTGAAAGATTTATTCAAAGAGTGACATTATTCGATAACGATAAGTTCGACATGAACTTTGGGACAGCTATAGTTGAAACTCCATGTTAAAGTCTGCACCATGTAAACAATAAAAGAACAGTGTAATGCAAAACCCGCTCACTCAAGAAAAACTATTTAGTGAATGAACTATTTCTAAAGAACTAGAAGCACCAGAAAAGCGGAAACGGGAACGTAGCAGCACTACTGCAAAAGCTCTTTTATTCATTGACGAAGCACGCAACTTCCTTGTGCTCTGCTACATCTACTTAAGAAGAAAGTATTCAGCTCATCCAACTTGGTGAGAGGACGGTCGTAAAATACTTTCCTGTGGATTTGATTATGGGAGAGAACGCATAGGGCGATAGCACGAAAGCAGAAATATATGGCGGCGAGCAGACTATTGGAGAGAGAACGAATGGCGAAAGAATCATGGGAACCATTGTGTGGGGAATATAGATAAATGGTGTCAGAGCGAAGGGCGAAAAAATGAACGGAACCATTGCAACAGGCATCAGAACAAATGGCGATAAAAGTTGAGGTGAAAAAATAAAAGGTAAAAGTACACCAGGGCTCATTATGACAGGATCCATTGCAAGTGGGGTGAGAACTACTGGTGTTAGTGCAATTGGTGATAAAACAACGGGAAACATAAGTCGTGGGCCAAGAACAATAGGAACGAGACATAATGGCGATAAAATTAGAGCGCCAAGAATAGCTGGTGAAAGGATTACTTGAGTGAGCAATATAGGCGAAAGCACCACCGGAATAGATGCACCTGCTGGGTCCAGAACAATGGAACCGAACAAGAACGGTGAGAGGATCGCAGCTTTCCGTCGCTGTACCTCAAATTTAATCGTTTCTGAAGCCAGGCCACGAATTGTTCTTTCAATTAACGCCGGAACTTCCTCAGCTCGAATCATTGATAGCTGCTTTAGTGTCTCACTATTACTATATGGTGATTTTGGACCATAGACCATATTTAGCTGCTGTCCGTTCATCACTGCATAGCCAGCTGCATTCATTGACTGCAGCTGTAAAAATGAACTATACAATTTGTCTGAGTCAAAATATAATTTGCTGATGATAGTAATAAATAGTAATGAAATCCAAGAACAACAACAATACGCCCGCTCGAACAATTCGATGATCAACGGGCCCACAGGTGTGATACGACAGGTGACAGGCGTGAAGAACAATTTTTGGTTTTGCAAGCTGAATGGTTCATTCACATACAAAATCAATAATTTTGTTGCTGAAATTCTGTTAGAGGTCTTTGAGGTATCAAATAAAAAACAAAGTTCTGAATAGCGTTGCAGTGAAGACAATCCTAAAGAAATCGCAAAACCCAGTCGACCCGCATCACTAACGCGCATTGATTTATATTATTTAATTGGCAGAACATTCCAAGTTCAAGTTGTTCAATTACAATAGTTTCGGATGTTAGGCGGGCAGCAAGCGATGTGCCTTAGGGCTGAGTTCTATCACCAGGCTTCTTTTTAGTCATCATTACGACAGAACTATCTGATATGCTCTTCGAAGCATGTGTTACATCAAAGTATACCGCGACATAAAAATTTATAAACCTATCTTAGACATGAATGGTTCTCGAAAACGGCAAGAAGCGTTGACTTTTTGGTGAACTGGTCCAAAGAGTGGCAGTTGTCTATGGCATCACAGAAATCGATGTACATGAATTCATGAGAAGTAGCCTGGTTCCAGATAAAAGTGTACACACATCGAAACAAATATATCCGTGTGCTTCAACAACGTGTGCATAGGTCGGGAAGTCAGCTTGATGAAGCTCAGTTCCAGAGCAGGAAAAGTAGCTGCACGGGGAGCACAGAAGAACGTCGAGGGAGCACTGAAGATAACAACTGCGACTTCGCTCCTACGCTTGCGATTTTGCAGTCCGCCCTGGCTCAATGAAGACGAGAACCCAGCACGGACAGCACGAGCACGCAATCAGCGCTCTGCAGAGCGAGGACCTTGGATTCAGTAGATAAGCACAGAGTTCGGGGTTGCGGACTTTGTGGACGGTGGGAGTGTAACGACGTGCGTTTCAGTGTCGCTCAAAACTGACGATGAAATGAGCAGACACGGCGTGCAAGTTTGTGATGGCCTCTTGGCCAGAGTAAGCATCTCTCAGGATGCTGTAAACGAAGAGCTGCTCACCTTCGTGTCTTTTGTGCGAGGAGGAACTATGAAGTACTTTAGCACGCTTTAGGGACAATTAGAGACGTTATAAGCGCCTGCTCGACAAGCTCGACGAATGGTGGACGACAGGTTTAACAGGAGCCTCATAGTAGTAAAATGAACGGCGCTGGGCCAGTGATAATGTTTCCGTCGTTTTGCACCACTGCCTTCTTTTTCATTGACATGCTTTCTGTCATAAATCTTTTTACGAAATCGGGTGTGTATTTGTAAAGGGTATCTATTTTTTGTGAAGAGAACTTTACAACGAAAGTTCGTAGGATTTCTGTAGCCTTACTTCGTTTAGCTTTTCAAGTACCAAAGACCGCGATTTTCTACTGCTCTCAAATTATGATTCAAAATTTGCAAAGCAAGCCAACTACAACTATGGCAACCACATGGGATGCCCTCAAAAGGAGGACAGGTGGTCCGTTGAAAATGGAGTTCCATAGATCAAAGGCTTTGCGTTCAATGAAGGGCCTGCCTTCAGGTAGGGGATTACATACAATATTAAGACGGCGGAAAAAATTCCCACTTTCTGATTTTGTAATATCAGCTCTTAGTTTAAGTAGCAACGTTGGCAACAACAGACAAGGTAATGCTGCTTCTAACAGTAGCAATGAAAAATCCTCATTATCATGTTTCAGACGATTACGGGAAAGTAAGTGGCGATGAGCGTGTTTTCAGAAGCTATCATTCCATGAAAGTGTAACTATGGATTAATAACACTTTTTTGAACACTTTGGCACCTGGAAATCACTAACTATCAGTGAGTTGAGGCGGGCTGAGAAAATATGATATCCCGACTGCTCTATCTCTTTCCTCAGAACCCTTTTTACGAAGTCATATTAAGATGTTTGATATAAAGGTATACACCTGTTCGTTTGTGAGCGAACGTTGGAGACGTTCGAAAACTTCTATTTTCGATCCCTCTTCTTCTCCAAGCATGGTGGTCACATTTTCCTTCGTTAAATATGGCGACTGATTGGAACCATGCAAAGCAGCATCTTTCAGCGGGAATCTTTCATGATTCTCCCCCTAAAAGCAAGCAGTTTCAAGGATAGATGAGTAATACTAGGAAATTTCAAACGAATTCCTTACACGGTGTTTGATGTGCTCTCGTTCAGTGAAAGGACGTCACCATTTCTATTCTAACCCGTGCATTACACTTGGTCGCACAAATGTTACAATACTGATATTGAACAAACCGGTCACCTTTAGGGCCTCGAGAGTGTCCGTCACTCCACTTGCTTCCATAATGAGGTTGAGCCAGGCGTCGTTTTCTTTGTTACCGAACAGTGACATCGCTCTTACCAAGCTTGTCTCATTCTCCAGTCCGCGCCCTTCATCGTGAAGAGCGAATAGAGACGGTGAAAGAGCTTTCACCTACAATAAAAAAACGCGTGGATTCTTCCTTAATGATTGCCCTTGTTTCGAAAACACCCTGTGCGTGCAAAAAGCACCTATGCGGATAAAGTAAAAGGAGAAGTTTATCAGCGGTTCTGAACGGAGTGAGATGTGGCTCTCCCCTTATTAGCTAAATTACTCTCTTTGATAATGTATCCGTCTTGAGAACATATTTTCGCTTTCTTCGAAAGTACGGCGCTACTCAGTGCACGGGAAGATGGCTATTCAGTTCAGGAACAGTTCAGGAACATAGAGCGGATTACCGTAACGCTCTCGAAGTTGGGGCGTTGGCACTGAGGCGCGCAATGTCACGTGTCATCGATTTTCCATGCGTGCTCGCCTCCCACTTCTCGTTTTCTCTGCGCTCTCTCAACAAGGAGAGAATGCGTCTAACAAACTCGCCTACTGAGCGCCGTAAATGTAGGAGGTGGAGGATATGCTTTCGCCTACATATGAAATCTTTCTTTAACACTGGCGCTAATTTGGCGCCATTTGGCGCCAGATGGCGCCACGACTGATTCACCAAATTCGCTGTAAACTTGTATATAGGGGTTATTTGGGCCTGATTACGAATATGACATTCGTTTTTGTTGTTGGCGCTATTTGGCGCCTATTTCTGCTCGTCTGCGCCCTCGCACTAATTAGATCGCAATCAGGACTAAGCCTTTGAGAGTGGAGGGCTCCAAAGTGAGTAAGCCACTCACTGTTCTCTCACACTTCAACTTTTGCCACACGGTGCTTGGTTTACCCACTACACCGCGATCACTCCTTTTTCCTGGACTTAGTCGTAGGCGCTTCAAGTAGAAATATACGTTGAACAGCGCGAACAACAAAAACGATTCGTAATCAGGGCCTCAAATAACCCCACATAATATACAAGTCTACAGCGAATTGGGTGAAATTCAGTAAGAGCTTCAACTGGCGCCAATTTGGAGCCAGCGCTAAAGATGGATCCTATATTCGTGATCAGCGCCCTCAACCCTTATAGGGGCCGTCTCACCGAAAACATTTTGAACCATTTCACCCATAGTGGGGTTGTAATTTGTAATAATGTCAGAAAGACAATGAAAATGACTAATCTCCAAATCTTGGTATGTTAATGTATGATCACACTCCCACCTCTTCACCTATAATCTATTAGGATGTCCAGAAATTGATGCGGGTTCCTGACCTCCGTCTTCTAAAGCGACATATCTCAGCTCAAAGTCAACATTTTCAGCCATGTTAAAAGTGTTGAAACTACGCATCTTTCTTAACAAAACGCACGCTCATCAATGCAGGAGCTCAGAATATAGACACCACAGAACTGCACATCGAAGGTCTTTTTCACCATGTCTCGGTTTTCTTTCTTTTTCTGTCCAAGAAGCTGTCGAGATGGGTGAAAAAGTGGAGGTTGGTGAGAGAGAGGTCCACTGAGTGCACTATGTGAAACAAAGCTGAATATGTCAATTCGTTCATTGTCAGCTGCGTCATCAACGGGTCATGCTTCCCGATATAACTGATGCACAAAAGAGCAATACTCCCATGTTGTGGAATACCCAAAAAATTGAAGAACAGGAAATGGAAGCTTTGCTCCGCGTGCTAATTACATTATTACCAATCACTCCGGCCAGAACTGCACACCTCGACCAAGAATAACTTCAAAAACTGCAACACCACTAAAATTTTGGTGTCCAACTTCTTCGAGTCGCATCCGAGACAGTCCTTTGTAAGAAGCCATCCATTTCTTGCCCGCAAAAGGATAGAATTAATTGTTCAAGGTGGAGGACACCGCTCAGGTTAATGTGCTTTGCTGTTGTTTCTACAGTGAAGCTCATTGTGACCAAAAACGACATTTCCTATCGGCCAACCTAATAAATGCATAAATTTCACCTTGCCGTCGACGTCTTGTTCGGGAACAACAGGAAAAAATCGCGGAGACAGAATTTCCAAAATTTTCCTGTCAAAGTCTGTGACGTTTCCCCCATCAAGCATCACAGTTAGCTTTACAGCTGAAAGTATGACACATACGAAATTCAAGGTTTCAGAACATAGTTCGCACCTTCACGTACAAGGTTCACTGGAATTCGCATTAGCTGCTCATAGTCCAGTGTCTCCTGCTCCGCTCTTCCTTTCACCAACTTTACAATGTCATTATCCTTCTCGTAAGCCCCGCCTCTCTGAAAATACAAAGTGAGTATGGAGTCGTTCAAGAAGTGAGTAAAAGTGGAGATGAACACCTAGGACCTTCTTGTAACATTTTATTCTGGATGTCGACAAAAAGGACGTATCATAGCAATGAAAAAGCAAGCCTTTTGCTTGTTTCATTGGAATTACATGTTTTGCCATTCTTAGAGTTTTTTATTCACTAATGCAAATGTCTTTATTGAAATGGTAATAAAAATAGAAAAAGAGGACGGATTAACAGATAAGCATTCAATGAGGGCTAGAGAATCTTTGCTAAGTTGAAGCATATTTCACGATCATGAGCGTGTCGATCAGGAGCTAGGGTGTCGAATAGGTGGCCTTCACACTAAGTATATTCCCCTTCTTCGACTTCCGACCTTATCGTAGAAACCTTCTTCGAACTCCAAGAGCCTGCACTGCAGAGAACAGGACTTGAAGTGCATGGCATTGATTGGCAAGTACAGCATTGACAAGCTCGCACAGTCTAAGGGTTCTGTCATTCGCAACACCAATATTCGTGACCACGATCTGCTCGGAACCCTGGTGGAGGCGAAATAATCACCGCGGCCGCATAGAAGTTTAATTATAGGGGTGCAAAACTCGAATAATGTCGAGGCAGGGTCCCCGTTCGTTCAAACTATTCGAATATAGGGATTCTATTCGTATTTGCGATTCTGAGAGGGAAGGCGTTGTGGGAACGCCCATGGGGCGACGGTGGTAGGGTAAGTATCGAGACCCCTCTGCGAGAAGGGTGGAGTGTTAAATTTTTGAAAAAGTGCGGAAGCGAAGGTTGTTCCTGCTTCGAAGTATACCCCTGCCGGAATCGAACTGCAGAATAAAGCTCATTCCCTCACTATTAATGTTCATCAAACACAGCTTTATTAATCTCATAATTAGGCATTATAGCAGGCATTTCGAAGCACTGGTTTATAACACGCGAATCATCACTGTGTCACAACACTCATGTGATATATCGCGTAATTTGTATTGCACTTTTGTGCTCATAGGTAAGCGAAAATGTGAATTTTCAAAAAATGCTACACACCTGGCCGGACGCGCGTTATGGCTTTCCACCACAACGGTGGGTTTTATAATATTATCATTGTATGTATGTAGTAAAAATGCTTCGAAAAAATAGATGACCAGTGGCAATGTATAAATCAAGGTCACTTGAACAAGTAATGGACCATAATGCAACCAATTTGGTGTTGACGATAAAGAAATAACAAAACCGAAAAGAGCACGGTAGTTTAGCAAAGAAGGTTAAATTGCAGAATGGAGGTACAACTACCTTCGTGGTGCGCTGGAGGATGGCATGATCACGCAAGGCGTTCTTGATTATTCTTATATGCCTTTGGAGCAACTGCAGCATTTTCCTCTTCTTTTTCAATTTCACTCCCTCCACTTGAAGTTCCGCAACAGTCCTCTTCCAACTGAAAGAAGTAAATAATAAGCTATCGTTCTACGTTTAGCTCCGCACGCTTCTTCGCGCATTACACGGTAAGCTTTGATTAGAGATTTCAGCCTACTCGAGTGGGTGGCCAATTACTGCACAAGGGACTAAGCCTAAGAGATCGGCAGGGATTCCGGGGCAGGATGTGGGATAACTGTGTTCTTCCTGGCCTTTCTTCCCTCGCCTGGCCTTGTCACTCTTGTGTCACCCTCCATCAGCCTGTTTTGAATCTCCTCGTCCCCAAGCTATGAGCGCAGTATAATCTTTTGTCTGGGTAGTTTTCGTTGAAGTATCGCGGCCTGTGAAAATATAAGTGTCTATTAAGTTAACCGAATTCCTACACTTAAGAATGCAAGCAGATCTACCAAACGAATGATAACCGTAGTCGCATTCAGACGATAATGAGTTCCTCAATGTTGGTCATCTCGTAATAAACATCCACCTTTTTGGGGAGTTCACAACGCTCTCTATGCTATTCCTCAATACGCGGTGGCTGAGCAACCGCGCTACTGCTGATGAGAAGTGGTTGCTAACCACTTGAAGAAGCACCAGTGGCAGGTGGATTAGAAGGGGCTGAAAAACTGCCAAATACAGTAAAAGGTTTTGGTCACGTATAGAAATCAAGTCGCCAACCAGTCGGTGAGAACTTCCTCCTAACTTCCGCCTTCTGATAGGAAAGGTTTCCTGTAATCAATGCCTGAATCTGGGTAAGACTCCAACTGAAACGCCCAAAATTCATTAAAGTATGTCCGCTCAACGACAATCGAGACCAGTGTTCAGAAAATAAGACGGCTCTAAATTCGGAAGCTCACTTGAGAAGTCCCACTAGATCCACTATGCAGCGTCGATCAACCTCCTCCCAAAGGCCTTCTATTCTACTGTCAGCTCAAAAAAATAGTTGAATTTTCGGGACAACCTAATATTAAGCGCGGTTGCTTCTAAGTATCCGAGTGTTTTTTTCCGATAGTACGCAATACTCACAAATAGCGGTGCTGAATTTGACGCTCGGGTTAATATTATATAGCCTATGATTGGACCCTATATTCTTTAAAGTGGCCCAGAGAACCATTTACGTGAATGGTGCCGCTGCACCCACCCCGCAGGGCTCTGCTTATTCCTACCTTCTTGCTCTCATGGTACTTAGTTACACTATCACTACTTTACCCATCAACAACGCCGCCAAGAAAGTAGGAAAGCCCAGCGTGGGCGATCCGACTGGTAGATAATGAACAACCATTCCATACATACAGTACGCACAATGACCACTTACTTTTGACCCTCATTTTCGTCCTTATTTTTCAGTCTCCGGACTTGTCGTAGAAGTTTTTGTGCAATCACTCTCATCGGCGAACGCTGATTCTCTGAAGTAAATGAAGTGAAACTAAGGTAGTGAGGTTTGATTTGACTCTTAACGGAACTTACTATCGATGAGCTCGTAACGCTCCCTATTAACTGGTGCTATTATAGCGCTTGTATTCTGTGCTGCAGAGCGTTTCGCACGCATACGGAACTGACCTACCCATTTTTTCTCAGATGAAGATGGGATCTGAAAACAACTACACCATCACTTTAGTCATTCGAAGTATATGTGATGATTCCGTACATATGACAAATCGGCACTACTCCACTATAACGAACCGAAAATTGTGTTGTAACCTACTACTGTAATACCCCAGAACCCTTATCACGAATACGCAGCGCGTTTCAAAAGTATGTAATATCAAGGCACCTCTGAAAACAGCTGCTCCGAGTTAGTATAAAGGATTCATGGCTTGATACCTTCTTAATTCGATTCCGTATACAATGAAAATGTAACTTACGTTCTTTAAAGCAACAATCCAGGAACGAATTCGCGGGTAAGGACCACCTATAATGACGTTGCAGGTGAGAAGTTGGTCAATGGAGAAAGAAAAAGTAGAAAAAAACGTCGGGCAGGGGCTTAGACAGGGACTCCCCCTGCCGTTTAGGGAGGGAGACGTGTGTTGGACGAGTTGTCCGAACCTGCCCGTAGTACATGCGCTCCAATTGCAACTGCTGGCAAATAGCCATGCATGCTTGCAAATACATAACTATTTGCCAGCAATCGAAATTGAAGCGCTTCAATTGCGTTCTTATGGAATCGACCTCATACAGCGCGGCGGTCCCGCAACGACCGCTAGTCGAGCAAGCGCTCTGCACAGCTGCTTGGAGGCGGCCCCACCACGGATCGGTGGATCCGCCCCTCTTGAAGGATTTCGACTGCTTCCAACGCCTTTCAGAGGTAAGTTTTGAAGTTTGTGACATTTCCCATGAACTCCAATCAGGCTGAGGCATGTTTCCACCACTTGAAAACCAAATGGTTGAAACCCTGCCTGGACTGTTGCTTTAAGAGAACACCATGAGGTAGAAAGCTTTTAGAAGAGAATTCCAGAATCCTCTCTCTTAAAGTATGGAGGCACTCTAGACAAGAGAGTTCACCACTAAATTGCAGCTTCCTCTCAGTCCATTTTTGATTGTATGACTGAACCTAGTCGCTCCCTCAGTAGTCGTGGACGATTTAATCTCTCTACTTGCGAGCAAGTTCAGTGCCTAGGAACAAGTGTGAAATGCTTTATTGCTGCTCAACGCGGGCGATGCAGTATTAAAAATTTTATGAGAAATCCGCAGTTTTTAAGGAACAACTAAATCTTTGGAAGGCCGCAAGTATTATCTCTGCGCGGAGTATCTCATACGCAATGACCACGTTGTAGTTCTGATACTATGCTAGGTTTCGATTTTCGCATCAAGAATTATCATTTAGAGAGCTACCAAATCAACTCTAAGTATGTACTGGACGAGGATCCGTGATAGAGGTTCCACGATTTGAGGGGCACTACAAGGCTAGTCGCCTTGAATTAGCTTGAAGAAACGTGAGAATGGACTGATTCAGCAAGTTCCACAGGACAGGGAGGCTTTTTTATTATGGTAACCGACTGATGCTCTGTTGAATTTGGGTGTGTTTACCGAAAAGAGTACGTCTAACTAAAACGTGTCCGATGGATATCGCAGCTAATGGAGGGATTCAGAAGGATCCTATGGTCTTCTGTCCAGGAAACTTCAATGGCGGATCCCATGTGGTCCAGCAGCGCTATACGCTCTCTGTCCTCGTCCTATATCGTTTAAAACGGACATCGACCACTATCTGGACGTTTCTGTTGATCATTTGCGTCTGTTCTTCAGTGCAGATTGCGAGTAGTCTCTTGCGTCATTCACGACAGCGCCGCCATCCACTGCAGCTGATCCGCTAAATGAGGCTTAGCGTTAATGATATCAATGTCACGGATTGGCCCGCATGCAATTCGATCTGAATCCTATCGAAAACATCTGAGGAATTGTTGTAAAGCAGACCGACGCTGATGCAAGCAGTGATAAATTGTGGAAAGCTTCAAGTGCGCCACCGAGACGTCATGAATCATTTGAATACTGATTTTTCTAAAGACATTGGAATCATCAGGCACATTTAAGTGTAGTGTGCCTTCACTCTAAGCCCACAGTCTAGCAAATGAGTCGATAGGAAGAAGAAATTTAGCTCTTTAAACCTCTCATCCAGGGTGCGCTTATACTTATGTAGGGAAGAGCGTGGGGAGTATTTCAAATTTTTTTCATAAAAAAGTTTCTAGCTGACTCTGAAAGTGTGGCTGTAACTCAAGAGTAAATGCAGAATGTGATGAGATAGGTTGCGAGCTGAGAAATCTTTACTCTGACTGGAAACAGCAGTTCTCAGGAGTGCTTAGCACATTCGAAACCGACTGTAATTCTGATTAACAGCGTCTGAGGGACGCAATTAAGCGCCGTGTAACCCTTTTAAACAGATCCCAGCAAACATACTCCGCTTGAAGATATGCTAAGCCTAGACTGGTGAGTCAGATGAAAACCGACTGCTCTCAAATATTCCAGCTGCTTGGGAAGCAAATGTCGTTCATCCTCGGTGCCATGATCATTGCGGAATATCTTTTTGGAGTTCCTCCTCCTCGAGCGAAGGGCTAAATAACGCACATTCAGAAAGGAGTTTACATACATGGTAAATCGGAGTCGGAATTTGCGCATTTCTATCCTCTTTACTTACAGTGGATTCATCAAGAGCGATGATCACGTAACCCTGTGCCATAACCCTGATCACTAATTATTCCCATCACATTACAAAGGTCTTCATTTTTCACATACTCGGCCCTCTCTTTGTCAGGTGCGCTATAAAACCTTTACTGAAAGGTCGAACACGTATTATAACGTTCTTCTTTACAGCACAACCCAAAGAGCTCCTTCAATTGGCTGATAACATAGCGAAATTCAAAGTTCAGGTGCAGATCACATAGAATACCAAAACTTCTCGTCAATTCAAGGCAGTCAAAATGACTTCAATTAGAAGGTATCTGCGACAAAAATTGCTATAGACATTGATCAAAAGCCTAGCTTCTCGATAAACAAATATGAGACTGATGGGATCGACCCTTAAATTCCCTTCTCTGGATCCTGTTTCACTGAAGAATCTCTAGCCGATTGATGACGAGGCCACGCGGCGTCACCTTAGCTATAGATAGGGCCGAAAAATCCAATATTGGAAAAATATATAATTTTTAAGTTTCTTTATAAAACCTCCCTTGTAAACAAATTTCGTTTCCGAGATAGTAAAAACATCAAATCACATAGGCAAGGAATGTCTTGTCCAAAACTATATGGCTATGAAGGAAGCGTCAGTGATTGATGGAGAAGGCTTACCCATTAGTGATTAGATGTGATCGATAGAGCAAAGTAGATCGATAGGTTGTGGATGCATGCCACATTTTCCATTTGTTCGTATTGTAAGAAGATGCAATCTACGGGCTCATGATTCCACGCGTTCACGCGTTTAGAGCCCGCTAACGCAAAATATGGCAACGCGGCGAACTGATCTGCCAAAACTCATTGATTTTGCAGAAACCGGGTCGGTATTATATCGGTCAAAATGACCAAGCATTAGGGACGGTAGTAAAGTCTCCTAAACGGCCAGTCTATAGTTGGCCAATAGGTCACGTTGACCTCGCCTTCGTCCGCACCTAAAAAGCATTGGGAAAGGCGGGAAACTCGCGCTGACCTGCCGCAGAGGGCGAGGTCTAGGCCACATCTTAAGTGGCCAACGTATTAGGTGGCACCTTGCCTAGACGGCGAACCCGGCAGAGAAAGGAAAGTGCGTGGAGATTGCAGAGACGCAGAGGGTCATGTAGAGGGCGACTAAAATGTACCCCTGAGTACATTTTAGTCGCCGTCTATCTGCGTCTCTTCAATCCCCATGCACTTTCCCCTTTCTCTGCACGTCATGCATTGGTCGCATTGAGCGTCTCTGCGTCCCTGCCATGCCTATTGATTTCGTGAGAGCGCAGAGCGAAGAAAGAAGGGGAGTTCGTGGAAGGTGTTGAGAGTGCGGGCAGCAAGAGAGCCATTGGAGTTATCGATAATATCAAAACATCTGCATAAATCACCGATTCTTCATCGATAACCATTAAATTCTAAGACGTTCTTTAGCCATGTGATTTAAATGCTTTTACTAACTGGACAACGCGATTTACATTTATAATGGAGGTGTTATGCAATAATATCCGAAGATATATTGTACTAGCTACGCATTGGATTTCTGAGCATTCCATAGACAGATAATCCAACTAATTATAAGGAACTAAGCAGGTCTCTGTGTCTGTATGTGTGTGTGCTTGTGTCCAACAGTTCGTTAGAAAGCACTGCAACGCGAGAGGGTAGCGGGGGCTAAGCTAGGCGAAGAAGCAAGAAGGCAAGCGTGAGATGATGGGTAGGGGGAAGGAGTGGTGTGGTGGATGCGTTTATTGTGAAAACGTCAAGATTAGTAAGGGTGCGCGGTAGCGTGCGGTTCTCTCTGATAAATGAATATTCGTGTATTCTAAATTTTTGGGGTTCAAAAGCTTTTACAGATAGTATACCCACCATTTTTATTCTTCATTGCCTCGAAATTTCTCTTTCGTTGCTGGTATTTCGCTTCGTCATTCATAAGCTCTACAACACATTGTGCATGTTCCTTGACTGAAGTCGACTTCTTTGTGCATTTCTTGTGTGCCGCTCGCTCAGGCCGTCCAACACCTTCCAGCCTCAAATGAAATCGATTATTACGAATTAACCTACTCACAGTGACATCGCTTATGGATATATGAGTCAGAGTCCGTATTATTCGCTAAGAGGTGTAAAGGTGGGCAGCGATAGGACTGTAATTTGCGCGCGGCAGACTGGACAGGAGTCGTTTCGGCATATAGCGGTGCTTATCTTGGCGAGTCCTTGGATTTGCTAGCAAATCGCGGGATGCGAGCGGTTTGAAAAATGTACCTGCTGTTCGAACCATGTATCAGCGACTTGGCGGCGTTCAAAAGCGGCAGGAGCCTCTTTCTTTCGCACATTGACTCTCGCCACACCGGGCTCACGTTAGCATGAAAGCGGGAGTGTGGAGAACCCAGGAGAGAGGAGCCAACGTACGAAAACGTACGAAATCGTACGAAAGAGAGGAACTTCCTCTACTTCCAAACACTACTGGTCGCTGGTACATCGTTCGAAAGGTGGTACATCTCAAAGCGCTGGTACCCTGCAATTCGCTGGTGAGTCCGGCCGGATTCGTCAAGTCTGGCACCAGCCTATAGAGGACGTCTCCGAAGCTCAACACATATAATCCTTCGGATTGTAATCACGTTATCCTTGTTTTTCTTCCGGAAAAGAAGATTGATTTATGCGTGCTAGAGGAGTAGGAGAGAGATCCTTCTCTCAAGTTGCTGAATCTAATGATGTCCCTTGCAATTCAAAAAAGTTTTCCACATACAGTTCAAATCAGTAAGCAACAATGGTGAGCGAGAAGCCTGCGATAGCGATACCTATACTGCGATATTATTGTCAGTTCCTCGATAAAACATGTGAGAAATATCGAGAAGTATCTCAACCTGGAAATGTCGCCAAAACAGGGAAAACAAATGCTCCTTCTACAAACCAATAATTAGAAATCAAGAAATATTTTGTAAAGAGAACCAGCGCATAAATTGTTAATACAATGTTCAATGGAGCAAAATATTGAGCTAAAGTGACTTCTTGTCACCCTGGACACGACGCGCATGTAGTCCTTGCGCGCAATACGCGCC
The DNA here is from genome assembly GCA_036418205.1 of Ostertagia ostertagi. Lineage (NCBI taxonomy): Eukaryota > Metazoa > Nematoda > Chromadorea > Rhabditida > Trichostrongylidae > Ostertagia > Ostertagia ostertagi. The sequence continues at coordinate 50,261 of MU869267.1, forward strand.
AAGGTTTCATGCCCGCTGATTTGATTGACTCTGCTCCCGCTTGCCATGTACACTGGGCATGATGACACTGTTTACACACTCTTCAGAACTCTTTACGAGGACGGAATCAATCTCCATCGAGTTAACATTTCAGGGAGACGCCTTCTTCAGAGCCTGAAAGAAGAGAGGCGATTGACTGACCGACCTCCTGGCCAAACCTTTATACAATCCTACTACGGATCGAGAGTTAAGGATTCATCACACAATCTGCTCTCGCTGTGGAGCTCGGTCAATCTCACTAATTCCCAGCATTTCTCACATTTATCATCAAGACCGCAGAGTGTCTCCGATCATTTTTTGTTGTAATACGTCTTGTAGCCCTAACGACAACTGGGCCAATGACACCAATTTCCCACTCTGCTGACTACTGTTTTCACCGCAGCCGCTATTGTATCGCTTATGAAAAGTGAAACCGAATCAAAAGGAATACGAGCCATGGCCTAAGCAGGGCCTTGTTCACCGCTAAATCAGTAATTCGAATTTTATGCATTTATCACTGCTCGCTATGTCGTTAGCTACCAACGTTGTCTAACAGGCTAGGTGACGTGATGGCGTGTGCCACTCGGCGGGGCCTCCTACGACTATATACTCAAACCCTTTGAATTGATCGGATCGGTTAATCTACATTTTTACTCCAAAGAAAAGAAGTAGATCTCTTTACAAGAATTTTGAGAATTTGCAACCATTTTGCAACCAACTTCTTAGTTGCGATGGCCGACATCAACCCGGATACGGCCTGGTCCACCCAGTGCTGAAAAAGTAATTCTGCGCCCTCTGTCGATATAGTAATCGTCGTTTTCTGACCGTCGTAATGCACTGTGTTTGGCATAGGGTGATCATCATCATCAGGAATGTCAGCAACGTCCTCATCAGTTATCACATCGCTCTGAAATCGTGAAAATAATGCTCGCACATGATAAGTGGGCTCTGGCTCAATGCGCGTAAAGAAGATGAGTTAGATGTCACAGAGGGTTGCCCAAAATAGTGCCTCACTGCAACCATCATTGGTTGTGGAGTGAAACAGAACTTCCTCCTCTCTCCGCAAATCTCTCGAAACGGTTTGCGAAAACTACAAGTGCAGACGCCGCTTACGTATTACGATGCTATACGAAGTTATTACGTTCAGCACCATATTTAGGCCACTGTTCGACTACAAGCAAAAGACAAAGGAGCAGCCCTATATCGACGTCACAAAATAAACGATTGAAAAGTGAAATTCATCCTTCAACTATTCGACTTTTGCTGGTGTCGTGAAGGGATATGAAGTGGGGACGCCCCAGCAGCTTGTGAGCAGGGTCGACGGTCCTTTTCAGTTGAGAATTTGACGACTCCGTCTAAGAGAGTCTGCGATACCATCCCCCTAACATAGCCTTTAAGGCAAGTCTCCTTATACAACCGCCCCCTCCCTAATTTCGACCACACCACTGAACAACAATGGTTTTTAACTATAATAACTAAACATGATTCTATGAGACCAAACTGACACAGCCGTTTCACTTTTTCTATCAAAAAAAGCCTGTAGATGCGAGGAGTTGAGCAAAGCATAGTCAAGAAACGGCAAGATAATGTCCTTTGGGCCGGTGATCATCAAAAACAAGAACACAAACTTGAACCCTTATGCTAGTAGCCCAAATTCCTCTCCTCGAAAACTCAATTGCACGGCCCCCTCCCCCCCCCCGTCGAGAATTGCGCAACGCACCGGTACTCCTGTTCTTGTGAAGCTCTACCTTGAGAAATTCAAGAAGAGAGTGAATCAACCTCATTGCCGAGCTTTTTTCCGTACAGCTCTTCTACAGCAGTTATGTTTAGAAATGGCCACATTTCCTTTGTGAGACGATTTTCTTCCAAAAGTCTTCTTTGCTCTGAGCTTAAATTCATTGGTCGAATTGGCCTGAACATTGCTAGCTCGTCGTTCAGACTTCGACCGAAGACCCATATAAACACTAAAAAATGATCTTCAATACATGTTATACAGTTATTCATATGCAAATGGGTTTCTACTATCTGCAGTAAGTGATTATGTAGGCAATTTAAAAGCAAATAAGCAAACAGTTCAATTTGTAAGTAAAAAAGTAGTGTGCGTCAATTTTTGATTGGACTTCCATGTTTGGCTAATAGCCCATTGTTTTTAAAAGAATATCAAATCCGTAGAAGAAGTATGTTGTACCTGCGGAGAGAATGGCTATAACCCTAAAGATGGATTCCGTCTGAGCCATTCCTGCTGAACGGAATGATCGTTGAACTGCAGGAACAAATTTCGCGAAACCTTTAAAAGAACTGTCACTGCGTGCGGGCGTGTCCACCATCACATTGAAGGCGTGACCAAATTCATACTTGCGAAAGAATTGTACAGATCTAATCGGATCTATAATCGGGATGAAACAGTAAGATACCTCCAGAAGAGGAGATAAATGGGTGCCTTACCGTGGTTGAATGATCAGCTAATCGCTCCGTTGAATACGATGAACCCATCACAGTATAGGCTTTTTAATTATTTTCCAATGTTCCTCGAATGCCGAAGGTAAAAACTGCGAGAATGACAAGAAAGTGTCTAAATCTGAAGTTGAT
>MU869268.1:9270-26859 GCA_036418205.1 Ostertagia ostertagi
TGCATGCCTGAAACTCAAACAATTTGCAACAATCAAAAAAAGGGTACATACCTTCTTGTAGAGCAGATAATTTCCTATCGAATGGTATATGAAACATTGTAAAACATTAGAGGTTCACAAGAAAAATTTCCGTTTGAAAAAATGCGCCACTACTTATGAGACAACCTAATATTATAGGTTTATACTGTCACTCGGTCTGAGAGGCGCGCACAGAAAGCATGGAGATGTCTTTAGATATCTACCTGTCGCTCTTTGAAGGCTTCTGACTTCCCTTATGAAACCGCATAATCACGTGTCGATAAGGTGAGCGAAACCCTTCAACAGTTCTTTTCAGAAGTTGTTCGATCAAAATTCTTAATTTTCTTTGTCAAGGTATTATATCCGAGCACCACAACCTTCGAGGCTTTCGTCACCTTCCATAAACAGTTTTTTCAACCACCATCACACTGCATACCTCGAGAATCCTGGACCAAACGCATCCTTGATATCGCAACCTGAGTACGCAGGTGATGCTGCGGTGTTGCGGTTCGCAGGTGCCGCTGCTGCCGGAGGAGTTATTCTCGCCACCTTAAGTGACTGGAGCAGTCTGCATGACCATGAGTTTGCATGATGCATGACGCTCTGACATCTCTGTCTCGTTCCATGGGGCCTTTCCCGTTGCAGTGAAGCTTGAAACCCTCCCGAACTTCCCTGGCCTTAGCTCCTTTCTTCGGTCGCGTCTCCTGAAGCATTGGACTTAAGTCTCCTGAGCATCATCACCTCGGTAACCTCTTCCCTGTCAGTGACCCTTCAATTAGGGTACCAATTCTGACGAGCTTCTCTTACCGAGGTCGCTCATTTCTTTTTAGCCTTCGCATATTGAACACAGAACTTTGGCCACTTCCGAGGGAATACATTTTCAACTTTAGACATGTGTTGTGTGACGGTGATCTTTATCAGTCAGCCTGCCGACCTGAGCTTGACGCTGGCACTATCGCTGCAAGTTCTGTAGGGCATGGCTGAGCCTGGACAGGGATCGACTGCGGCTCTCAGAATAGCAGTTGATCCCTGTCCAGTAGCAGAATAACCACTCAGCTATAATAGCTGCTTAATCATTATATTTTAGATACATACAGTAGATAGATATAGATAGATATATAATATAGATATAGATACATATATACAATTATTATATTTTGAATAAAAATTGACAGCATCATTAGGTGGAGTGAAAATGCTATGTGAAAAAATATATGGAGCAGCAGCAAATCGCATAAGATTACCACAAGAGTAAAATATTAAAAGTTGGTGCGTAATACGCAAGAACTTTCCAAACTGACAATTTTTCTTCTAACAAATATGTAGAGATAGAAATAGGCCGTCAACCCACCTTTACTGCTATTTGTCCCCTTTCTTCAGTTTGATATTCTGGATAATGTTGCAGTAGAAGTTTATTGGCGGCTTCACTAATTTGCGTCTTTCCGGGTCCACTGTTGCTCTCCATGCGAGACGACATATTCACCTGAAACAAGCAACCAACTTTACTGCTAATTTGTTCAGTTTTTTATTCAAGCGCGGGTATGGGCAAGCTATGAATTAAATAATGCGAGATCGGCCACTATTGAAAAATCATGATTGTGGTCTCTCCATTTATCCTTGCTTTCTAAACTGTAGACAAACTGGCGAGAAGTTGAAGACAATGTCTGAGATCAGGCACGTTTGCCTTTATCATCCCTAACCATGCCAGATAGGTGGATGATTGTTGATGTCGTGCTCCGAGAGAGAGCGACAAAGGCGTTAGAAGTTCGCTCGACCCGCAATCCACACCTTCGTTCGCAATCCCCGCCTTCCGCTCGCATCGCAGCTGTGGCAGCATTGGCAATGCGGCTCTGTATCTCAATGTCATTAGCACTGAAGCAATTGGAGCTAAACATTCGAGAAACTCATACGAGCAGTACTTTCCATCTCTAGGTATAAGGTAGTGGTTGAAAAAAGAGGGGGCATTGGTCGGGCCGTTATCCGACACTTCTTTCACTTTCTTTTTTTCTCAGGTCACTCCGCACATGTTGCTTCATTATTGAACGCTCTTAAGCACCCCATTTGCCCCGGGGCTTGTCTTCAAAGACCAAAGTCGTGATCACTGATTGGTAGTAAAAGAGTTTACGAGTTTCTTAAAGGATGGTAGCTCTTGGAGCAGAAAACGCGCCTTAAGGTGCAGAAAGTATTTCAAGTGGATTTCCGGTTCTCAGACACGCCCACCGTCGACCCTTAAAAGGATTGATAATGACTGTGCATTTGAAATGAGACCGCAACCGCCGTGGTTCATTTTTCTTCCCAGGAGCACTTACACCAGCCATCTAATTATAATAGCAAGTGCCTATCGTTCACGACTGTCATGATGCCAGTCTCTAACTTTACCCGAACAATCTTTATATCAGACCGTGCAACCCCATGTCAGTGAATGTGAAGAAGATCGCCTTTTCGGGTTTCGACCGTTTTCTTGTTTTTTTTTTCAGGGATGCACTAAACTTTAACTTGGCGCCCCTCTACCTACACATTTCAATAGTATCAGATTATCGCAAACGCTGCCTTCAAAAAAGTACCGTGTCTCCGAAAAGACAGCGAGAGCATTGCGCCGACAACCAGCCTGCTGCGACTGGCCTGAAACAAAAGTACTTTCCACATGACATTCCACAGCGGTACTTCTGACTTCGTGAGGATTATAGTGACGGAATGGGTGAAAATGTAGTTTGGGGAGCCACCCTATCTAATCGAAGTGGAAGAGGAAAGATACTCATGTCCAATCAAAGCATACTTGCGGGAAGACGCTGCATATCTTATCATCATCTTTCGCTTAGACCGCGCTAACCACGACCATGCGTCCCCCCTGTCACTCATCCTACTTACTATAAAGCGCTTCGTCTGTCGTTCTGTCCCTCCCTCTGTCTGTCGTTCTGTCCCTCTGTCGTTCTGTATGTCTGTCACGAAATTCCCTAGCTCCTCGGGATCCGCCTGGAGGGACCGGGTCAAGTGTGGGATGGGTGGGCAAGGTCTCACGAAGTACAAAACACACATCAGCTAAGCGGAGCCCCGCCCACAGTGGGCGTGGCGTGCGTCGACATGAAGTGTACTGACGACCGAGATTTTAAGATCTCTTAGAAAACGACCTCGAAACTGGGCCAAAAAGTGGGTAAAGGTGTGCATTGGTAAGTCACATCGAATTAGGGAGACCCACCCCCGGTGGGCGGGGCGTTCTCTAAAAAAGCAGTGCTTTATGAAAAATTTCATAACTCGGTTGGGAGAAAGCCTACAGAGCAGAAAACAATTTGGTGTAAGGGAGCAATGTCTAAGGTGTTTCCTGCATACATGACGTGGGCGGAGGCCTGCCCAGAATGGGCGGGGCGCGCTCTGAAGTGTACAGCATTTTCTACAAGCCCTCATAATTCGGGTCGGGGAAGTCCTAAAGAGCCGGAAAAAGGTGGATAGAGGTGTATGGAGGAGTGGAGGCCAGCTATCAATGGTGGGCGGGGCTTGACCAAAGTGGGCGGAGTTTGCGACGAAAATTTATAACTCGGCTCCATGAAGCTCCGGAGGCTGGGGAAAAGGTGGATAGAGGTGGGTGGAGGAGTGGAGGTTAATTGTCATTGGTGGGCGGGGCCTGACCAAAGTGGGCGGAGTTTGCGACGAAAATTTATAACTCGGCTCCATGAAGCTCCGGAGGCTGGGGAAAAGGTGGATAGAGGTGGGTGGAGGAGTGGAGGTTAATTGTCATTGGTGGGCGGGGCCTGACCAAAGTGGGCGGAGTTTGCGACGAAAATTTATAACTCGGCTCCATGAAGCTCCGGAGGCTGGGGAAAAGGTGGATAGAGGTGGGTGGAGGAGTGGAGGTTAATTGTCATTGGTGGGCGGGGCCTGACCAAAGTGGGCGGAGTTTGCGACGAAAATATAAAACTCGGCTCCAAGAAGTCCCGGAGGCTGGGGAAAAGGTGGATGGAGGTGGGTGGGGGAGTGGAGGCCAGCTGTCATCGGTGGGCGGAGCTTGACCAAAGTGGGTGGAGTTTGCGACGAAAATTCAGAACTCTGTTCCAGAAGGTCCCGGAGAGTGGGGAAAAAAGAAGATATAGTTGGGTGGGAAAGTGGAGGTCAAAGGCCAGTGGTAGGCGGGGCTTGGCCAAAGTGGGCGGAGTTTGCGACGAAAATTCATGACTTGGCTCCAAGAAGTCCCTGAGGCCGCGGAAAAGGTGGATGGAGGTGGGTGGAGGAGTGGAGGCCAGCTGTCAATGGTGGGAGGGACATGACCAAAGTGGGCGGAGTTTGCGACGAAAATTCATAACTCGGCCCCAAGAAGTCCAGGAGGCTGGGAAAAAGGGAGTAGAGGTCGGCGAAGGAAAGGAGGTCAAATGCTATTAGTGGGTAGAGCACGCACCCAAGTGGGCGGAGTTTGCCAAAAGTATCGCAATTCGGTTGCAAGAGGTCCTAGAGATAGGGGAAAACGGGGTTAGAGGTTGGTGAGGGAAAAGAGCTCAACTGCTATCACTGGGTAGAGCACGCACCTAAGTGGGCGGAGTTTGCCAAAAGTGTCGTAATTTGGTTCCAAGAGGTCCCAGAGACCGGTGAAAAAGGGGGTAGAGGTCGGCGAAAAGAAGGGAGCCAAATGCTATTGGTCGGCAGGGCACGCACCGAAGTAGACGGAGTTCGCCACGAGATTTATTGTCCGGGCCGAGGACCGAGAAAAATAGGATAATGGTTGACGAAGAAAGAGCGCATAGAATTTAGCGGAGAATTCAGATATTCGTATTGTATCAAGCCAAATTTGAAATTTTTCGTCGCACCATCAAAATTCGCCACAGATCTGTGTTGCGCGCGCAATGCGTGCGGCGCCAACTGGTAATAATATGTGCCGAAAACGACTGCCTACCCGCTGACCCTTCACTTTCATCAAAACTTGCCGTGAAAGCCCTCGAAGGCAGAAGCCTTTCAGGCACTATATTTCGTACGGAATCCCTGATTGATATCCCTATCTAATCGTTCACACAGGCTTCTGATTGCTGATTAGATTAGACCACCCTGACCATCCCACTTCGATTAGATATTGCCACTTGATTAGATAATATGAGTGGCCCCTTCGAACTACATTTTCGCCGACGGAATGTACCTGTGTGGAATCCAAGACGACAAACTACCCTTTGATCAGGTTTGTGTGGAACGCAGAAGTCTGTGAGGTACTGAAAATGATTTCTCGTGAAAATCTTGGCTAAAACCAATTTTCAAAGAACACATCAGCACCTGTTGTGAATGCGCTATAAGGCTATGGCCAGCTATGTCGTTAGTGTGAGCCATTCTCTCTGTCACGCCAGAACGACCATGTAATGCGTCCGCCGATCGTCTCCACCTGAGTCATGAAGGGTATAGGAAGGAATAAGCAAGCAGTAAGTAATAAGTAAGGTAATAAGCAGTGAATATAAGAATATAAATATATATGAGCTTGCCTACTTCTTTGGGTATACTACACCAGAAGCTTCCACAGAGTGATTAGCTTGTGAAATGAAAATCATGGCAATCAGCGACACTTGTCTGTTCAAGACTATCAATAACCTCCACAGGGAAAGTTAGAGAAGAATTTTGAATTTTTTTGCGAGCAATGCAAAGTTTTATCGTGAACACTTGATGTCCACCGATCTTTTGAACTACTACCTACCTATCAGAATACCTTCCCTTTCTGCAAAAACGGCACTAAAGTGGTCGAAACGGCCAGACTATAGGTGGCCACGATGTCACGTTGACATCGCAGAGAAACGCTAGAGAAACGTTGGGAAAAACAGGAAGCTCACGTTGATCTCGCAGTCAGATAGAGGGCGAAGTCTACGCCACACTCCTTAATATCGTCAACGAAGGTGACCTGAAACCTTAGAACGGCTAATCCGCCCACAGAGAAATGGGGAGGACAATGGGGCAGCTACTAGAAATTCGGAGGGTCACGCTGACGGCCACTGGATTGTCCTCCGCATTACATCGTTTCAGTGAAGAAAAGATTCTTACTGTGGATCCAGCCTTCTACTCCCAATATGGGAGGATCTGCAGGTCCACTTGCAGATGCTACCGCTAAAGCACGACTTGGGGGCAGAGCAAAACATCCTTAACGCATTCTTGTTTGGGGAGAAGTCACCTGTACAAGAGAAATCCCACTTGTTTTCGTTGAAGCTGGCGTGAAAATCAACATGACGCAGGTTCACAAGAATATCTTGGAAAGAATTTCTTGCCACGCCGTGCGGCACTATCCCCTCTTCGAAGTGCCTACTGGCGCTCCAGCACGTTGCTGCTCTACGCTTACAAAGCGAAAGCCGTGTCCAAGATTTTTGCCACCGGCAACGCTCGACCTTCATCAGCACGAATAAGGACCCTAATACCTTTTTGGTCCGAATCTTTAAACTCCGGTCGACCGTTCTTGTAGCCTATCTTGGCAGTTAAAAGCATGCTCTAGAGTATTTAAACACTCAGACCCAACTCATCTCGATCATTACTTTCTGCCTATACCTGCTGAAGGAAGTTATGTTCTTAGCACCGTATACCACTAACCCTAAGGCGGGCTAGGGCCCTAAGCTCGCTACGTAATAAATTCGTATAGACAAAGTGTTCGGCCGCTCCCGCAGGCCATATGGTTTTTTCTGGAGCGTCGAGCTTCCCTGAATCAAAACTACAAGTTGAAATGCGCTGCGCTCACGGATGTCGGCCTTCCAGGTAACGCTTCAAATGACTAACGCACCAAAAGATCCCATATAATACATATACGGCGCAGAGGCAAACAAAACACTTTCCATATGACGAATGTATATTTGCAATAATAGATGAAATCAGACCTTATATGCGTCCCTTCTTGCAATAAACTGATCGAAACCATCAAAGACGCCATTGAGAACATTTACAACCTCTAATGGAGAGGCAGTTTTGCATAATTCGGTAAAGCCGACAATATCACTGAAATATTTGAAGAGATGCGAGAATTCGGAAATGACTGAATAGGATGAAACTTTTGAATCGAACTGTCGAATCGAAAGTGCACAATGCCTGAAAATCTCACCTGAAAAGTATAGTTGCTGATGAATACGACTTTGGTGGGACAGATTTTCCCAGCTTGAGCTCACTAGCAACACACCTGACGCAAGAAAGATTGTATAAAGTTGCAGATAACACACAAGGTACCAGAAATCATATCTGCAGTCTGGTTAGTCAGATTAAAGACTGAAATAACTTACGCCGGTAGTAGCTGACATAGTAGCTTATCGGCTCTGATGTTTGCTTCTTCTAACATTCCAGTTCGCTCCTGCACGAGTTTCTCGAGATTGTTCGCGTACTGCAATTTGAAGGGACTGTTTTCAAAGTAACTAGAGTGATTTATTGGTGGTTTGTGCAGTCATTGTGATTTTTGTCGCTTTTCGAAAGTGAACTAGTCTACGTTGTTGTTATCACGCTTCGTACTGTTCGCGGAACTTCAGAAAAGGACTAGCCAGCAGAATTGTATAAAGAGTCGATTTAGTTCCATGAACCAAAGTTGGTTAGGAAACCACTGCCTGCCAAATGGCTTCTCCAGGACACATAACATTATTCTTAGAATGATTCCAACAGCATAATCTCTTAAGATATACGCGGGGACATGGCATCTTGACATCCCTTTGTAACATGTGTGAGCGCTGATGATCAGGTAACAAAGTATTCAGTTCAAATCATTGCAGAAAAACAGAAAAGGCCATGAGAAAGGAGCTGAGCTTCTGCGGTCTTGTGGTTCTTGGACATGCGGGTGTTCTGGACATTTAACTTTATATTTAGGTTTAACAAATTTTTCCCCGTGAAACGTGACACTGGCATGTTGTGCGAATGTGGAAATACTGCAATTTTCGTGCCATATACAATTCATTATGGAAATTATGACCCTTCCCTTAGGTGACGAGTGCTCTCATTGTCAGAAGATAACCTGCGAATCAAACCTACGAGCACTCTCTCGTGGTTTTGCAACATCCTTATGATGACCTGTACTGTGTTTCCGTTCCTATTTTGCTTTCCTATCCAGGTCTTGGAAGTGGCAAGCACGTTGATATTGTGTGATGGTACGTATATGAAATTTATATTTTGCCCAAAACGCCTACCTGTTCCATCATGCGCATCATCTGATCAACGAGACTTCCGCGCCTGTAAAGAAAAAGTGATAACAGCATGCATAAGCATATAGCAGAATTTTCCGTCCCTTTTTGAAAGTGAACTAATCTTTCAATGTGGCAAAAACAAAATTTGTTATCTGCAAACCTGACATTATTCTTTTAGTGATTTTATTATTTTCAATATAATTATTATTTATTTTGCTCATTTTGTATTTGTGCGCGTGAATTTCTTACTCTTTCCAAGTTCTCACAAGTGTCACCATGCTCTTTTTCGAGCAGTGTCTCAACGGCTTTTGGAATGCCAGCCACTCAGTTCTTCGGTCACCCAGTTTTGTTTGAAATTCCTTTTTTAATGCGGTCGTTATGGATTTGTTTATCTAGGCTCCGTTCTTGTTTGCTGATACTCTCCTCTCAATGATATCCACCGATTATATCCTGACGTCAACAGTTAGAGGCCTGGAGTGTCCGATATTAACCCTTTCGGCCCTGGCGGTGGCAATTGCCACCATCAAATTCAAATGCTGCATTGCCGCTGCAACAGCATATTTCTACTACCCACTGCTAGAGGTTACTTCAGACGACCTTCCCCTTCCTAATTATGCTTTGAACCTGCCATTTTATTGTGTGTTGCTGTTAGCATTACAAGTATTTGTGTACAAGTGCAACAATGAATCGGCGCTGGTCCCAGCAAGCCTCTAGGTCAATCATTTCTAAAATACTTGAGATAAATTCAAATACTTAACAAAAACGTCAGGTACAATTTGTGCCTTTAAGTAGTGCCTTCAATTTGCACCTTTGAGTTTCGGACGAGATGAGTGGTTTTTTAGTAGTGCAGGATTATGAACGTTCTTCGAGCATAACTAAGAAATTTGGAATTGTTTCGACATAAGCTTAAAAACTAAGAAGGTGGGCCAATTTTCAAAGCTTCCTAGTTTCTTTGTTTGTGATCGAATAGCTTCCAAATTTCGCCATAATGATACTTATATGCTCACAAGTAATAAACAATAGCTAGAAGAAAAATTTCTCCACGGAAAAATTCAGGTCCGAAAGGGTTAATGAGTGAACGCACTACAAAACCTTTTATCTCATCCGAAACTCAAAGGTACAAATTGGTTGCTCAGGCAGAGAACTTGAGACTTTACCCTCGCCTTCAAATAACCAGAAATTGTGCAATTGCAGAAATTGACGTGGCATTAACGTGGCATCGATTCAAGAACATCTTTGAGCATACGTGATTTAGCCTTGTGGCACGTGGCTAAATTCTCGATGAAAAGGTGACATCACGTGTGCTCAAAGATGTTCTTGAATCGATGCCACGTTAATGACATGCCAATTTCTGCTAATTGGCAGCAAATCTTTTTTTTTTTTTTTTTTTTTCTAGTCATTTGAAGGCGAGGCACTCGTCTCGGGTGCGAGATAAGAGTCCCCGTGTCGACCGCGACAAAGCGAAAGTAGGTCACTTACAGGTTGAACGTGGCTATTAGCTAGGACTGAAGCAAAACAAATGCAGAAATGGGGACTAGCCAGACAGAACAAGTACTGTGTTGTATCAAGAGAGGCGGATTCTGAACTTGGCCAATTGCCATGTTTCAGACTGCAGAAACGCCGGCGACGTCGCGCGCAATGATCTAGTTTTAGCGGCGGCGGGCGCGGGGGAGTTGAAGGAAGCCTGGCGGAGTGGCAGAATACTAGTTTGAAACCGAATAATGCAGAAAACAGCTGATTCGGCCGTCAATACTCTGCGACATCCAGACGGAAGAGCACCCTAGTGACTGTAGCCATGGAGGAGAATTAGAGAAAGCAGAGACAAGGAGGCAGTGTTTTTGCACAATTGACACAGACATTTCACGGCAAACTTCCATAGGCACGCAACCGCCGACGCGCTCGCAATGTAGTCCGCAGCCCCGCCCTCCCCGACTTCGAGATATGGACTGTACACAGCGTGAAATACAAAATATAAGTACTTGGTCTAAAAGTACGAAAGCAACAATGACTCACACTTTCAGGTATGTCTCTACGTTCAGCTTGATTCTTCGCACACTGGGTCTCATTTCGGGACTTGTGTTCCAACAATCTAATATGAGACTGGTTAGATCCATGTTCAAAACCTGAAAGGAAGTGGTTTCAAACGTGGGCTTGGCATAGTTAGCGCCACAACAAGTAATTAAGTCACAGCCCACCTTATTAGTTTGGATTTGAGGTTTGACGACCTTGCTTCCATCCTTGATGGATTCGAGACGAGCGCTGCAAAATAGCACGAATCTGCTCCTATATATGGGGCAAGGATTGAAAGCAGATAATTGATGCATATATAATAAAGTAAACAAGTCTAACATACTTTACAAACTTCTGTTTGTGAAGCCACTGCAAAGATCACGTACGCTTTTGGACGGCGAAGAAATGAAAAAATGCAAGGCTAGCGTAATACGCTCCTTGATAGAAACGAACGCTGATTTTCCACTATTTTTGCTGCATGTTTGTTGAGAGTATACTGTGGGCAGTACATACAAAAAATTCGGTGCATACATTAATCACAGCTAAGCAGTAATTAAGAAACGCCCACGCCATGCTGTCTGTTAGTGGTCAGGAAGAACGGTAGTGCTGAAACGCAAAATGATTCTCGTACATGAATGAAGCCGAACCGTAATATGTCTCCGACTGTCCTTCGCTACTTAAAAATGTTGATGTATATCGTAGTTATCTGACTGTTATCAAAGAATTGGTTAATCTCGTGGATTCAAAGCCAGAATGCTGTTGTAGGGGATCAGCGCTCACTAGTTGATGCAGCTTCATCAATATTAGATCTCAATGTCCAATATAAAAAAAAATTGGTAGGAGGGTTAAGTACGATCAAAGGCAGCGCTGCCTGGCCAGAGGATCAGCCACGATCTTCTGAATTAAAGGGTCATGGCAATGTGTACAAGAGAATCTGTAGTTCCCCAATCAATAAACCTCGGCGTAACTTGCTTGTGCTTCATTGCTCTTCTAAGTTACCCTCTCCCTGCCAACAATGTTCTCATCTGATAGGTGTTCAGATACGATTTCATTCAGCAAGGTCGTCCACAGTAGCTTCTTTCAATGTATTATATTTTGTGCAGCGCTGCTCCAACCCAGTTGAGTTTTCTTCGTGAATTCCCCCCTCCAAATCTCTACGCCATCTGCGAGCAAGTAATAGGAAGATATTGTTGCTCAGGTTCCACGCCTACTCGAACGTCTTACGCGAACGCTGATGACGCTCGGATTCCCAGGTGAAGTTAAAACTATTACGCAGACGCTCAAAAATGCATTCGAGGTTTTTCCAAGAAAAAATGAGATATCTCTGAGTGGAATGGGACGCCCTTGAAAAGGCGCAGCAAAGATCTCTCTTTCAAATTTCAAGTAAAAGTCTGCTCTGGATTTGAGCACAGCCGGGCCGCGACCAAGGAAAAATGGATATCAACATTTCGACATACTTTATAACTAAAAACAGTTGACGTCGCACGCTATTGGTGCACCCCCTCCCCAACTTAGTGTGTGATATGGATTGATGCTGTCGGAATTTTCCAAATTAACCGGATCGACCACGAAGATTCGACTTCTCATTTCAGATCAGATTCTACAAGCTCTCCTCGGTCTCCGTGACATTTCTGGACGGCACGGCAATTTCGGATTTTGAAGAAATAAATGTGACTTTCTCTCACTCACTATAAGCTATTAACTTGACTCTTAAGTCCTTGTTCACTTTGGTGAATGCTTCGCCCACAAATAGATGTTGCATTTTTTCCTTCGTCAATCTCTACCCACTTTTTTTCCCGATTTCTAGGACGTCTTTGGCAACCGGAGCTGTAATCTGCTCTCAATCCGCCAAATTTTAAATGCACTCCCAGACCACACCAAAAAATTTGTCCTTTCCTCCTTCATTAACCTCTGCCCACCTTTTTTCCTTCTATAAGACTTCTCGTTACCGGATTATGAGGGCGTGTAGAGAACGCTGTCCACTCAAAGACACACGCCGCCCATTGTGGGCGAACCCCCGCTGAAACACCTCAGGCTTTCCTATATCAGTTTTGCTGCTCTGTAGGCTTTCTCTGAGCCGATTTATGAATTTTTTATTAAGGACCGCTTTTCTGAGAAACGCCCCGTCCAGGTTGCTTCCCCTAATTCGATCTGGCTTAACAATACAGACTTTTACATTTTTCCTTCCGATCTTCCGGAAATCAGATTTGAACTTCGTCATTAGTACCGCTCATTTCGATGCGCACCACATTCGATATCGGCGGTACTCTGTACGATTAGCTGTTGTGAGTTTTGTACTTCTTTGGACATGTAGCACGCCGCCTACTTCCCCCCCCCCTGTCCATCACACACCACAAATTCTTTCTTGACGAGACACGTGACAAGTGAGCAAACGAGGCACTTCACAGTAAGAAGGTGGTTTGCCGAAGCTTACAATTTCAAAAAATGATTAACCTGCGATTGTTTCATCCACTCTTGATCCATTCTCCGTAGACGGTTCTTTTCTCGATTCTTTAACAGCTCAGGTGCTTCATATACAGTACGCCTCAAAAAGAACAGTCAGGTGGAAGAGTTTTTGAACATCCATAATCTACATTTTGATTTTGAAATAGAAAAACCATTCCGTGAAATTTCACCACAGTTTCAACACAAATTCTCTGAAAAATTATGAAAAACAGTTTAGCGAGTGCGAAAGCAGCACAGTACCAGGTTGCGCTAGCTACCTCCTTGAGCTAATGGCGAGCTTGAACTCCGTGGCAGGAGGACAACCTCTCGTTCAACGTAAACGTGATTGTTTCCTTATCTCTTGTGGCTTCCTCAGTAAAATGAATTGATTCGCACAAAAATTACGCCCATTCGTATGCTAAGAAATTGGTGTGATTTCTTCTGCGTTCTCTCCTGAATGCAGTCGTACCAGTCGTTGTATGATTGGATAACAAGAACGTTTCACACCCAAAGCATAACTTGTAAAATATTCGCAAGGCGACTGCGGCCAAAAAACAGCAGTTCAATCAAAAACAGGACAACAAGAAAGGTTCTCAAATAAGAAAGTTTCGTTGTTTCAGAAAAATTCACAGTTGATACTAGTACGATAGCAAGGTGACAGATCAAGCTTCACTGGAAATGTCCAGCTTGGTTCAAAATTTGGTCATACCGTGCGCTACATGATTGAAGAAGTTTGGTCATTTGAAAGTGCCTAACGTGGTTGCACTCATTCACATATGTATATACTACAGCGCTCGTAGCATTGTTAAGAACATCCAAATTCTGCCCCCTATTCTCGTCAGGTTAACCCTTTTGACGACAATGCGGATTTGCACGTAGCGTGCTCGTGGGACCACGCCTCTCTTTTGGCGCGGCCAACTCTCGCACAAAATGGGGCAAAATTGTCTCTAAAAGCAGTTTTTCTATCAAAATTTTGACTATGACAATAAATAAAATAAATAAATAAAATATGACTGCAGTCTCAAGTTTTATGATCATGTATTGCTGGAATTAGAAGAGCAAGTTTGGAAAGAAATTTCGGATTTCAAAGGGAATGGTGTTTGAAAACCTACAAGAAATTCAAATGTACAGTAGAATTTTTATATAGTTCAAACTCCTCCTTGTGTCTTAAGACTGTGAAAAGACGTAGAGGTCCTGATCTGTAATTCACCTTAAGCTTAATAATGTAAAACACTAATTAATACATCGCCGAGCGAAGTGCCATATCCTAAAACTTCATATAAATTAGCTAGTAACAAACATTTCTGCAAAATATGCTAAACATAGGCGTAACGGAGCTTGCTTATAATTACTGATATGTTGAAAATGTTTTAAATGGGTAAAGAAGAAAATTTTAGGGTGGCACCCACCACTTGGGTGCCATTGTCCCACGCGACGGTCATAGTGGCACCCACCGGTGGGTGCCATTGTCGCCAAAGGGTTAAAGCACTTGCAGCTGCCACATTTGTGCTGCCTTATCTCCCTTTATTTTGTAACGGCCTTCATATCCGCTAATCAAATCCACTCGTCGATATGATAAATACAATACTGCATATATACTGTTTCGTAATAACTTCGTATAGCATACATTATAAAGCCTTGCTATGAGTTACACAAAACCTTGACTAATTCTGTCCGCTCGCCGCACCGCACATGAGAACCCACGACCTACATACGTCTTTTTGTGTCTTCGTTCTTACAAGAAAGGTCGTTCAGGGTGTGCCAAGCTACTTGCGAATTGTTTCTTGCACGACAATGGGGCACATATGGGGACCACAGAAGCATGGTTCATTTTTCCTGAACGGCCCTCTGAATACCAGAAAAGGGGTCCCTAGTTCGATTCCTCGTGGTGACAAATTTTTGCATTTCGTGTTGACGTTTCAAAATTCGCGCAAAATGGAGTTAGCATGAATAATTAGTACCATTCATGATTAGGACCGTCAGTAACCCTTACAATAGACTTTGATTGAAAAACTGGTGAAAAAGGTGTGACTAGGGACCCCCTTTTCTGGTATTCAGAGGGCCGTTCAGGAAAAATTAACCATGGTTCTGTGGTTCCCGCATGTGCCCCTATATCATGCAAAAGACCGTTTTGAAAAAGCTTGGCACCCTGAACGACCTCCCTTGTTAGCCGAACTGCCATGCTCGGCGTTGCAGCAACACATGACTGCGCATTAGATACTTACAGAATCTTGCCGCTTGTAGGTCTTTAGGGTCTTTCATTAAACGTACTTATTGCTTGCTTCGCTTGAGATTTGTCCTCGCTGTTTTCGAGTTCTGTCACAGAAATCGCTTGTTGTTTCTCCCAGCGTTCTAGAGCATCCGATATCCCTGTAAACATCGATTCATAGCACACTCACATGTTTACTGCTTGAGAAAAATAGTAATTACCGTAATCTGTAAGTTTGATCATCCAGTTTCTGTCTATTAGACAAGACCACGTTGAGAGAGCTCCGTGATACCGATACTCGACGAGTGAAGGTACTCCAGTCCTGCGAGTATGTCGCGAATGAATGCGCCGTGAAACTTCTGATCAGCGATTTATTGTTGTCGGTTGTCTAATAATATCTTGTAGGCTTTCCTTCTGACATGTAATTCTCTTTCTGGCAGAAGACTATGAAAAACACTCCTATATATATATACAGGGGGGCCAATAAAAAAAGACATTTTGTCTCCACTTTCAGATGGATTTAAGCACACTTTGCTCAATTGAGACCGAGTGTTCCCAACTTAATATTGAAGAGCACATTTCATTCTATAAGAAAATCTTCATGTTGGCCACCCACGTGGACGGCAACAGAAGAATTTGCCCTGGAAACATGGTGCACTGGTCGAGCTCAATGGGGTCTTCGAAGGATTCTGTACCATAACGACCGTTTACTGTATAGTGGTAGCTAATGCCTCTAGAAAACTATCCAACATTAAATCGATTCACGAAATTGCGTAAGAGCTTCAGGCTGAAGCACTTACAGTAGACCTCCTTGAGCCTGACGACGGTGACAGATGACGTCATATTCTGAAGACGGTGAGGGCAGTGAAGGAGGGCCTGCGTTCACTTATAGAGGGACACTTAGGGACTACTCTGCTGAGGAACTCATCGTAATAAGGGCCGAAGTCCCGACATAGTGCAAAATGTCTTTTTTTTTTGGCCCGCCGCCCCCCCTGTATGCAGCACTGGTACAACGGTATCTGCAGGCTAGAAAAACCTGGCCGGAAGGTTCAGCAGATTCACGACTCGTGAAGTCAGAACTGTGCCTGCTTGCGAGCCGAACTTTGCGTAGATCTCTTTCAAAAATCCCTAAGTCATTGAATTATGAATTGCTAATGTAATGTTCAAACGCAGTCAGACGGTAGCCAATGAACTACGTCTAGCGATCATTATTGGATGACACTCATTCTACAGTGCGTTTCAAAAGTATGTGCACACCCTCAAAATTCACGTTTGAAAGGGAACCATGAGGTTTCGTGCTATGAAATCCTTCTCAATCGATTTTCTCGTAGTCGATAACCTATCAATGGAAGCAAAGCAGATAATATCGCCTCACTTTCGAAAAAAATTTTTGGATGAATTTTTTTCTTTGTTTCAAAAGTATGTGCACACTTAACAAAAGACAAAAACATAGCTGAGATTAGAAATCAGTGGGGCCTCCAGAGTTTCTAATTAGCTCAAACATCCTGTCCGGCATAATCTGAACCACGTTTGGCATAGCTGTTTCGTCGCTGTCGGCCCAAATAGCCTCTACCGCCGCCTTCAGTTCATCCGCGGTATTATACTGCCGGTTGCTAAAGTTAACGCCTTGATCAAGGGCTCCCTATAGGGTTGCAGTAAGGAGGACACACAAGCCAATCTATCGCTTCAGCACCATTTGGTTAAGGCCATTCTTTGGTAGATTGCGAAGCATCGAAAGACACGTGGTCCTGTTGCTAAAAATGCAATTTTCGCTCCGCTTCGCTAAGAAAGGGCAACAGGTGACATTGGAGCACTGCTTGGTATTCTTTACAGTTCATACGCAATAATGGAACGGCAACTTCTGAATTTCCTCTGATTGCGAAACCGCCGCAGACCCATCAACGGGCCTCTTCCGAAATTCCTTCTCGAGAGCACGAAGCGACTCACGGCCAAGCCTCTCGAAGGGAACCATGAGGTTTCGTGCTATGAAATCCTTCTCAATCGATTTCTCGTAGTCGATAACCTATCAATGGAAGCAAAGCAGATAATATCGCCTCACTTTCGGAAAAATTTTTTGGATGAAATTTTTTTCTTTGTTTCAAAAGTATGTGCACACTTGAAGAAGATCAGATTTTGGCGCCGAATTTTCCACCGATTTCAATCCGACTTTGCTGTTTTCATTTCGTCATCATGTCAATTCGCGCCATACTTCTTCCTGAAGATGAGCAAGCTCAGATCAAGGTTCTGCATGATAATGAACGTTCCAATCTAGAAATCGCACGATA
The DNA here is from genome assembly GCA_036418205.1 of Ostertagia ostertagi. Classification (NCBI taxonomy): domain Eukaryota; kingdom Metazoa; phylum Nematoda; class Chromadorea; order Rhabditida; family Trichostrongylidae; genus Ostertagia; species Ostertagia ostertagi. The sequence continues at coordinate 26,337 of MU869268.1, forward strand.
ACTTGGTCGTTCTCCTTAATGCATTCGAAGATTTATCTGGCACCCTGATAATTATACTCAGCACACACTCCGCTCCATCCACGATCCTTGACTGCTCAGAACAACAAAAGAGTAGCCCACATCCTGTCGGATTCTTCATTGACAGTCCGAGCTCAGATTTTTATTCCAGCCTCGAAAATGACCACTAAGCCCCTCATCCGCTCAAATGAATACACCACTCGACAGACGCTGAGAAAGGCTACTCACTTCAAGGCCCAGCACAAGTTAGCCACATTGGAGTCTGCTCGTACAGACATGGCAACATAGGATAGGACACCGGGCGAAGACACGGTTTTTCGAGAATTTCCTATTTTCAAAACAAGCAACTTTTTATGGACTTTCTCTCCTCAGGTAATCTTAACTCATGGAAAGAGTTCGATCTTGACGGGCCGGGTGGATTTTGCTACTACTGGAGAGGCTTGGCCGTGAGTCGCTCGTGCTCTCGAGAAGGAATTTCGGAAGAGGCGCGTTGATTGGTCTTCGG
>MU869268.1:33898-44129 GCA_036418205.1 Ostertagia ostertagi
CGGAAATTCAAATGTACAGTAGAATTTTTGATATAGTTCAAACTCCTCCTTGTGTCTTAAGACTGTGAAAAGACGTAGAGGTCCTGATCTGTAATTCACCTTAAGCTTAATAATGTAAAACACTAGTTAATACATCGCCGAGCGAAGTGCCATATCCTAAACTTCATATAAATTAGCTAGTAACAACATTTCTGCAAAATATTAAAGGCACAACCCAGGCAGAGGTCGTGTGAACGCTTCTCTTCGGTCTGTAGTATAGACCCCTAGAGGACAATCACAAATGTGGCGTTCCGTGCACGGAAACCAACCGACAAGAGCGCTTGGGCCTTGCAAAGTAAGCTGCTGAAGCTGCAGATTTTTTTTCTCTTATCAGGCTGTTGTCTGGCTCTCTCATCTGTAGCGCTCTCTCGCCTCATACTCTCCTCTCCGCGCTTAGTCTCTCATTCCCTTAGCACAGCCGATTAGGAAGGTGAGTGAGCCCTTAACCTAAGCGTTTTTCGACGGATTCTTTTCCTTTTTTCTTTACTGCCGGCCCACTTTCCACCAATACATTCGCATTCGTGTGCAAGAGCCACACCAATGTGATCCTGGGGCATGCCTTTAAACATAGGCGTAACGGAGCTTGTTTATAATTAGTGATATGTTGAAAATGTTTCGAACAAGTAAGGATTTTAGGGTGGCACCCACCATTGGGTGCCATTGTCCCACGCGACGGTCATAGTGGCACCCACCGGTGGGTGCCATTGTCGCCAAAGGGTTAAAGCACTTGCAGCTGCCACATTTGTGCTGCCTTATCCCCTTTATTTTGTAACGGCCTTCATATCCGCTAATCAAATCCACTCGTCGATATGATAAATACAATACTGCATATATACTGTTTGCGATATCTGCATACTTATAAGCCTTCTATGAGTTACACAAAACCTTGACAATTCTGTCCGCTCGCCGCACCGCACATGAGAACCCACGACCTACATACGTCTTTTTGTCTTCGTTCTTACAAGAAAGGTCGTTCAGGGTGTGCCAAGCTTTTTCAAAATGGTTTCTTGCATGACATTGGGGCACATATGGGGACCACAGAAGCATGGTTCATTTTTCCTGAACGGCCCTCTGAATACCAGAAAAGGGGTCCCTAGTTCGATTCCTCGTGGTGACAAATTTTTGCATTTCGAGTTGACGTTTCCAAAATTCGCGCAAAATGGAGTTAGCATGAATAATTAGTACCATATTCATGATTAGGACCGTCAGTAACCCTTACAAATAGACTTTGATTGAAAAACTGGTGAAAAAGGTGTGACTAGGGACCCCCTTTTCTGGTATTCAGAGGGCCGTTCAGGAAAAATTAACCATGGTTCTGTGGTTCCCGCATGTGCCCCTATATCATGCAAAAGACCGTTTTGAAAAAAGCTTGGCACACCCTGAAAGACCTTCCTTGTTAGCCGAACTGCCATGCTCGGCGTTGCAGCAACACATGACTGCGCATTAGATACTTACAGAATCTTGCCGCCTGTAGGTCTTTAGGGTCTTTCATTAAACGTACTTATTGCTTGCTTCGCTTGAGATTTGTCCTCGCTGTTTTCGAGTTCTGTCACAGAAATCGCTTGTTGTTTCTCCCAGCGTTCTAGAGCATCCGATATCCCTGTAAACATCGATTCATAGCACACTCACATGTTTACTGCTTGAGAAAAATAGTAATTACCGTAATCTGTAAGTTTGATCATCCAGTTTCTGTCTATTAGACAAGACCACGTTGAGAGAGCTCCGTGATACCCGATACTCGACGAGTGAAGGTACTCCAGTCCTGCGAGTATGTCGCGAATGAATGCGCCGTGAAACTTCTGATCCAACGCTATGTTGTCGTTGTATATAATATCCTGCAGGCTTCCTCTGAAAATGTAAGTTCTCTTTCTAGAAGAAACCTATGTGAAACAACTCCTGTATATGTATATGTATGTGTGTACTACGTATTTGCAGATAGAAAAACCTGGACGAACAGAAGTCTTTCGACTAATTGAAGCTGTGACTAAACGGTGCAGCCGATTTACGACTCGTGAAGTCAGAACTGTGGCTGCTGCGAGCCGAACTCAAGATCTCTTTCAAGAATCCCTTTTCATTGAATTATGAACTGCTAATGTAATGTTCAAGCGCTGTCAGACGGTAACCGATGGACTAAATCTACCGAATAGGTGAATGGAGTAGCACCACTCATCCTATATCGATAACTTCTGGCGAGACCGCTTCGGAACTTGCGATCGCCGTCACCATGTCAAACTTTTCCGCGCTTTGGGAGTTTCCGTCGGATTGTGACAGCGAAGTTCTGTAGTCGAAAAAGTCATGGTATATCCGACAGCAAAACAGTTTGATAGAGAGCACACTTTGAGGATTCTAGCAACAACAGGGCGAAACCTATTCCTCGCACTGGTCAGCTCTTGGCTCTGGAGAGACACCATAGGACCTCGCTTACGATTGTCGAGGAAATCCAGCTAGCAGCGACATTCTTGATAAGATCCCCTTGCAGAGATGTGCATATACTGTTCCTTGACGTTTCGTACGAAGTGAAGCACATTGCGAAGGAACGCTTAGCGGTATCTCCTGCGTATCTAGGGAATATGTTGGAATACCTTGACTTCCTCAAATGCAGCACAGATACTGACGACATCGGGTATCGAAATATGGCGTTTTAAGAACCACAAAGAGGCGTTGGCTCGCGGGTATTTTCAGTCAATTTGAGGCATTGTTACTTCACCTTATAAGATCACGGAAGGCGTCCGGGAATCCTCTTCACCATCCCTCTGCTCTACTAGTCCTCTTAAGAAAATTATGAACAAATGGAAGTGGTTAAGCCCTTATTCGTCACTTCCGTTGAGTATGGGTTCAAAAAGCGAAGGACGCCTTACCAACATTTTACCAGCCGATCATCGGTTTGTAAAATTGAAAAGAATACCCAGAAGGACGTTCAACACACCTTGAAGCTGCCTCACAACTGCTCGGCTAGAGGACTGTCTCATTCTCACCTTTTTTGCAGACTGTTCAGTTGGCTATAAACGCTCCTTGGCTCAGGATCAGGTCAACCCTATCGTTGTTACTTTCGAAAAAAATTTTACGACCCCCTCTCCCCAAAGGTGGATTTGGTACGACCCCCTTTTCGACACCTCGACCACCATCATCCACCATATTCCTTATTCTGATATCACTCAACCCACCAAACCCCGCCCACTTTTTCCTCCAAAAATGCCGTCGAGCGGGGGGGGGGTATATACGCACGCTGAAACGGCAAATTTTTATCCTGCGCGCCCTCCACTCGCCCAGCCTACTACCCACGAAATCTTAGTTTCACCTCAATCCCACACGTGATTTCGAGCGACTAAAGTGGGTACGACCCCCCCCCGTTGGTACTTGTACCAACGTAGGGTTGACCCTGCTTCTGGAAGCCCCGGCCTTTTGTGCTAATTTTTAAGCACTTCACTCCTCTCCATGGCGACGAGGCAAGGAATGATTCTTCGATCGTTCCGTTCAGCGGAAGAATATTAACAACGTTGACGACCCGTTACTGTGCGTGTAGCTTACTTTTTTCGTATTCTCTCAGTAGAAGGGCCTAATCCTTTAGCGTTTTCATTATTATTAATGAAAATTGTTTTTTCTGATACAACTACGTACATGGATCGTTATGGGACGAGGAAAACCCAAATAAGTTAGGGAAACTTAGTCTGCTCCATGCTCCTTTGTGCTCCACGTGTGGTATGATGTCATACCACGTCTGCTCCATGGTATGACATCATACCGCACGGTCGTCAATGTGTTAATTCATGAGAGAAAGCGCTCTAAAAGATTTCAGATACCTCCCATTCAATCATAATAGGATTCCATACTCTCTATAGCATACCATAATAGAACATTTAGCAAAATTTCTTATTGTGACCATCTGACTACTGCTCGCTTTAAAAGTCGATATATATGAATTGTCTTTACAACTCACAAATAGGAATATGTACTAACCTTGAGCAGAATTTCCAAACCACGAGCACTTCTTCTTTTTCATTGAATGCAACACCAAGAAAAGGATTGATGTTGTCGTGTACAGCTTGTTTCATCTGAAATCTAAGATTTGTGGAAACAATAGTGCAGCATGATGACATAGTATTCAGACTCGCATCACATTATTCGGTGAACCCCATCAGAAAAAGGTAAGTCCCACATGACCTGGGAGCAGAGGGCCGTAATGCGTTTCCAATAAACTCCCACAATTCTGCACTTTTCTTAAAGCTATACTACCAAACAAGTGTACTTATTCGCAAGTCGCCACATATTATGAAGAGCCCGTCAGCACCCAATTTGTGGTTGTTGTGACTATTACATTGGTTGGGGAAGAGAACTGAGTGTTTGGAAGGGAAACTCTGACTTCAAGGGTGAAAACTCGAGAGGTTTATGTGTGCAATAGAATTTGTGCTACAAACCGCCTTTACGTCTGAAGACTAGGAGAAGACGGAGAAGTCCTGACCAGTTATCAATCTTTAGTCTAATAATGCAAAAACCCAGTTATAACGCCGCTGAGCTAAATGGCGCACACTGAAGTTTCGTGTGAATTACCTCCCAACCAATACTGCTGTTAGCTATGCTATATATAGATGTAATGAAGTTTGCTAGTAACTACTAGAAAGCTAAAAATATTTTATTGTCAAAGAAAAAATGTTAGTGGTACATAACCACTGGTGCCGTTCCCACCGGGCCGGGTGCCAGACCGGAGGTGCCGTTGTCGCTCAAGAGTTAATGGACTAATGAATTGTTTCATATCTTTGCCTCCCATATGGATGTTATTTCTTGAGAATTTCTATCTCTTGTTTGTTCGAATGTGTTGTTTTATGGCACACCTCAGGATCGAGCCGGGGTGTTCAGAGGCAGAATTTACGATGAAAGAGTAACCTATTTCAAATTAGGTTTAGGATGTTGAAGAGTACAAGAAAGAAGGAAAAACCATTAGATCCGGCCCAGAACCAAAAACATGAGCCCCCTTCCTTGCCCGTTGATTTCCGCGTGGATGCGACTCTCATCTTTGTGCCTTCTTCAATGTTAACGGCTCTCTCTCTGCTATCTTCACTCGCCGCAAATAGACCTGTGGCGAGTGGTTAGATAGTTGGTGGGCGTACCGCGCCAACCGCATCAAGAGTGAGCCATGTCAGATCACCGAGGTCAAATCTTTCGCTGCCAATTGTGCATCAGTCCTCACTTCAAGAGGTCCGCCTGCCTTCCCACTAGGCAATTTTCCTCTTCTTCGACCTTCGATCTTATCGTGGAATCCTCCTTTCCTCGAATATGAAAGTATTGGTGCAAGGTGGATCGGTAAAGAAAAAGTGAAAAGAAACCACTGACAACTCCGACAATTGCCTTTGAGTGTAGAGGGCTCTGAGAGAGAAACAACGAGAAACAAGCGATGCTGAAGGTTGTTTAGAGGTGAAAGAAACTGTGAGAAGAGAACATGGATACGAGTAAGAGAGATATCGCCTATGACGTCAATCATTTCGGGATGAAACCCTGTGCGCCGACCTGGAACCATGTGAAACATAACGCATTAGGGTTTTCGCTTGGCGATTTCGTGCTGTGAGGCCGGTACAACCTGTACGCTTGCCGGTCCCTCAACCTTTCTCGTGCTGGGCTTGACTTCTTCGAGCTAATCTAGGTCATGCCATAAGTAAGTTATTATAATATCATATATACTATTTCACTTTCAAGCTGTCAACCGTTATATCTCCGTGAATAAGTTACTCATGAAAGACATGTGTGCAAAAGGGCTCATTAACACGTTGACGACCGCGCCCATTTTTCGCTGTCTGGCGTGTGGGACCGCGCGAGTGTGACATGGCATCATGTCAAACGGTCCCACGAGAACTCCTTTTTCTCAGGAAGTGTGTATTTGTTATTTTCTTGTGTGGTAGGTCTCCGATTATGCGATTTTGGCCATTTTAGCGATTCCTGTGATTTGATCATTATTCAAACATTTTTAGAAAAACTCGATAGCCCATCAACCGAAGCTTCTTTCCAGGGACCACGCCTTTTGTAACAATGCCTAAGTATGGCGCATACATCACGTAAATAAGTTACCTAAAATGTTTGAAAACCAGCTTAAAAAAGACTGTGACATGACATCATGTCACACGGTCCCACGTGGCCGAAAGAGTGTGGTATGACATCATACCACACGGTCGTCAACGTGTTAAAAGCGCAAATTTAATTATAACAATCTTCAGTTTTGTTGCTAAACTTGGCAGCTATCGCTGTTTGAAAGAAAATGTCTAGTTTGAACTCGTAGAAAATGTAGAGGTGAACCTACATTAGCGAGAAGAGTTTTATCAAGGCGAGTGAAAACGATCGGACGGCGTTGTGGATACCTAAAAGATGACCAAATATTAGGTTCAAGCACTAAATCCTGAGTGACGTGGAAAATATAACCATGTTGCCGGAGTTTCTAGCTTCCTAGCCTATACAAATTTATTCGCCTTGGTCGTCAAGCTTGCAACAGCATGCCACGTTTGCTTACTTGCGAGTATTTGTTAAGGTATAGCTGACAGCCTCGATTATTTCCCCTGCGTTAACAAGGAATATATGGAAAACAAAACCCGAGGCTCAAAAGTACTGTAGACATATGCTGCGATATTTGTGTGTAAAAAAAAGGAATAAGAATAGTGTAAAGGGAACTAGGCCTTTCGAAGAATGAAACTATGGCGCTTTTACGGTGAAGGGCCTCAGCGGAGTAGCCTTTCTCATCATGACTCACCCCTTCGTGCAAAACCCGGCCCATCAAGGAATGAGTGATAATAGCGGGTGCTCTATGCTAATGCTATTGATACGCTCGATTTTGATCTTGAGAAAGCATTTCAATCCAAGAGGTCATATTCTCTACTTACTTATCTAAAGCTGCATCAGCTACCGCTGATCAATGTCGAAAGCTAGTATGTATTTATGTTGCCACAACCGCCTGAAACCCGTTCTGGTTGCGAAGCTCACCTTTCAGGAAAGGTCAGAAGGTCAACCCCGTCAATACAATGAACTGTAAACCTTTGCACTTGGACTAGAACATTGATCCTATTTACAGCCTCCAGATCTACTAAAGGATTGTGTGAACGGAGTTTTGAAGTGCAGAAGGGCAACAGTAGTGGACTGGCCTTTTTGTGCAAATGTACAGCCTCATAGAGTGGCATTTTCTGTTTGAAAACTTCACGGAGTTGCCAGCTCATGAAGCACTCATAAATTATAGGTATACTCGTATGGTTCATGAACTATGACGATGAGTTCGGAACGTTATTTGCAACTCATGCCTGCTGTTTACGGGTTTTGCGGTATTTATTTGAACATTCCTTATCAAACTTACTTGTGATATATAACATGAGTGTTAGTACCGACAATGGCGTGATTTCTGGACCCGTAGTTTGCGCTGCTCATTTTGGTGCGTGTGCTTCCGAGCGAGAGCTGAAACATCATCGTTATGACATTGCTACGACCACCAGCCGCTGGCCGAGGCAACTTCCTAGCTGAGTCCTAGTCAAGACCTATTTTTTTTTTGTAGAATTTCCATATACTAAAGGCTGAGTTGTACAAATCCACGGAAAAATAAGCATTGTTGTCAAGCTATTATATCAACAACTACTAAGTCAGGTTGTCGCATCCGTCCCCAAATGACCCGTGAACGTGAGCTTCTGTGTTTGTGACATAACCCTACACCGCATAAGACAGGCTTTCCTGTTTCCAAGCTCACAGCGACTCCTTGTTGCGAGAATTCCATAGATTTATAGTCGAAAAGTATTAGCTATCATTTTCGAGATTGATTGTTGATTGTTGATTAATAGGAGTTTCTTCTCGAGGAACTGAGCTAAAGAGGGGAGCAAATAGATATCCCTTGGCGCAAAGCCAGGGCTGTGAAGAGGAAGCGAAAGAAATTTTGTCCGTCTCCAATTTTCATGAACCTTCCTTACAATGTGGGATCGTACGCTTCCAGAGAAATGCAGACTTTGCATTGTTCCTATCATCTTGAACCGTTTGCGACCAGTACCGTCATTAACAATGACATTAGCGGTAAGAGTTGCCAATGCGCTACTCCTCTCGTATCCATCCACAAAATCGGAAGGACATGACTTTAGCGAGGTCGACGTTTGACGGTTAGAACTTCCAAATCGCTATAGCTAGACTACTGTCGCTTGTATGATTGGTTAGTACACACATCTGCTATGTATATAGCCAAACGAAGCAAATAATTTCTGGTGATTCTGAGAGGTTCTGGATAAAAAACTGGGCGTGGGACCCCATATGCGGAGCTGGGACAAAGTGCTGGGACATATGAAGAAGAAACGAAAACATTAACCCTAACACGATCTGTTATCTGACATCCAACTAATGATGGATGTCAAATGACAGGTCCGTGTGGGTTAATGCTTGCTCGTCAAATCTCCTAGGTGATGTGGAGTGCCTTAGCGAAGTGCTGAAAAGCAATGCTCTGTCTATTGAGATCTCATCACAAAAGCCTACATAGAGCCTTGACACTGGAAGTCACGAGGTAGGCGGTGTGAGGGTCATCTTTTGATAAGCTAATCCTTTCCACAATAGACTGGAACAGCGATGCACCGTAGTCTGGGAGGAATGACCTCTTCCATGTTGATGGTACCTTTGCTCAGCCTAGCCTTCGGAAGACTCTGATAGGTAAGTCAGTCACAAAAAAATTGGGCACCAACATAGATTGGCTATGAATCGAAATCTCAAATGAGATTTGTTCAAGTTTCACAAAGCAAACAGATATTAGCAACAGCATTTGTTGGGCTTGTGTTTGCAATTTAAGGGCAAAGGTCGGGCTCAGGCACGCTAAGGAGTAATTCAAGTGCCTGGAAGGTTGTATGTGGGTAGCTGCACACATTGCAGCAACTTCCCACCTTGAAAAACCCCGTTAAGGCCCAGGGCGTTCGGTTTCAATCCAGGGCCCGCCTGGTCAATCCAGGACCGCCCACCTCCGGAAGTGGTGCGTGGCTGGCATAACGTGTGTGAACAGCTAGGTTGATTGCCGTATCAACCGATAGAACGACTGACATCTCCAGAAAACTTGTTTGTACGTGCCTCTTTCCCAAGCCAGCCTCCTTCACTGCTAGTGGGAAAGAGGGTTTTGTTAACGGCCTTGTCGACGGTTTTTCTCAGTTTTTTCTCCACTGTCGTTCCACTTCGCATCTCTATACTCAGTTTCAATCGCCATAATACCCCCTTATTGAGCCCGACTTTTGCCTTTAATGAATAATGAGATACCATGCTTTTGAGTTGGTTCCTCGTCTATAAACTGCATATCGTCGCGGTAAATGCGGAACGGCAACTTGTCGAGCGCTCTTTTTTCGCTGAAAACAAATGAGCGAATGAAAGCAACGAGGACGAAGTGTAGTACGTTCAACCTAACCGAAGCAAAAATAAATTAATGTCTTCATGGTGACCTACACAATTTTGTGAATGCCGTAGGTGCCGCAAACGACGAGGATCAGCAAAACAATGAGAACTATTCCTACAATAAATAAAGTGAAATCGCAGCGTTCTCCGCGGAATCCGCAGGTTGGCTCGTCCTTCGGCATACACGCCGGTCAACTGACGGCCAAAAATCACGCAATAGATCCGTGACCACCTGAAAAATTCAACAATGTTGATCTTTAGAAAAGCAGTTTTTGAATTTCGAGGATTTGTTGGGTAAAAATCGAGTGAAACATACGATATCGTAGCAACCACTTCTGCTTGTCACTCCATCACAGTTCGGAATCATTGTGGGCTCCATGTGAACCATCGATGATACCTAGAAAATTTCTGGATAAACTCATGATTTTTACGGCTGAATTTTGTTGTGATAATGAACGTCACGTGATTATGTACAAAAAGACTTTCTGCACCATTGAGTTTTCTGTCTGAAACATTTCAAGAAATGATAAATCCGACTTCCTTACTAATTCTACATGGTTTTAGCAACTACTCTACTACTCTAGTCTACTTTCATATGTTGTACTTTAGCAACGAAATCTAATTCTCTACCTGGTCGGAGTTCGGCGAAACGAAAAAGCCCCGATACAGCGGAGCTCTTTCAGCGCGATCGTCCATCGACACAATCCCTGATGCAATACCCGACGATCCTAGCATACCTGCAAAACTACTTCAAGCGTTTCGTACTGAAGAAGTACAGATATGAGTTCTCATGGAAGTTTTGATGAGACATGGTGTAGCTTAG
>MU869269.1:0-10684 GCA_036418205.1 Ostertagia ostertagi
CAGATTGTGTAGGATGGCATAAAGCCAACTTTACTTACTTGTGTTTTGTTATGTAGCAAGAGTCATGTGCGGTAGTGAAGCGCACCTTTCATTATCTTCTTTCACTTTCCTTTACATGTGTAATCTCCAAGAGAGATCGATATTTATTGATCGCAGTAGTTTGGTCAACAATACCAACACAACGTTAACATCAAGTAGGTGGTTATAAAGCGCAAGTGTCGGGCAACACCTTGGGAAGGTGAAGATAAGTTCAGCGCAGTCGTCATGCTCTTTTAAGCGCAGTGGTCTGCCAGCAGGAAGGCACAATCAGGGGCAACGGAGGATGAGGACCGCAGGTACCGTGGCAGGCAAAGCTAGGCGCGTGTCCCTCCGTACAACATCCAAAATCACGGCACCGGGCAGCAAGCCACGTCGTAGTTTGCCATGTCTTGCCCCAGGCTTGCCGCACCGGCGTCGCGACATGGTGCATCGGACCGAGGTTAGGCATGTGGTAACACATGTCTGGCCTTTGAGATCGAGCCCTTGTCACGCGCAGAAGTCGGAAACTGGAGGATCAACAGGACGCGTCCATGGAACTCTTCGGCTGATACGAGCTCCTACAGAACGACCGCGCAGGAAGCATCGACTAGGGCCTACCTTTACCACCCTAGAGCCCGTACGGGTGTTATGGTCCTGGAGTGGCACCAGCAACCATACGACGTACGAGGCAACCGCGGCTAGGGAGCGGGAAGGATTACCCTTCTGGAGCATGAGGAAGCAATGCGCGCGAGGCACCGGGGGGTGCACCAGGGCAAAATCGCATGGAGGGAGACCCTAAGGACCGGATGGGAGAAACGTCCCTCGTGCGACCTGGTTGCCAGGCCCGTAGCAGCATGGGGATGCGCTGTCCGGGTAGTCCGCACGGAATCTTCACTCAACTCCAGGCAGCATCTTCGGTCCGTTGGCGTCTGTAGTGGCCTCGATTAGAACAGTCCGCGCAGTTCCAGGCAACCGCCTTTGTTGATACTTCACGAGTACGGCAGCAACATCATTTGTGTCGCACACTTGTGCAAGTCATGTCAACTGTTGTCCTCGTCTCACGTTCACCTTCTTGTAGTCGCAAATTATTTTCGTGAGGCCAACTTCGCGCTTATTCGCCCAACATCTCGCCGGGAGAGGCTCGCGGCCGAGGGCCATCTCACGGCACGACACCTATTCACTTTCCCCCATTTTAGATTTGGGTTAGGCAGTAACCACCTCCTGCCACAGCGATCAATAATGTCAACCGTCAGCGCATGTAAAGCCAACTTGAACGGAAGCGCTCACCGCACTCAAAACAGTCAAAAGGTAAGATACCGCACGAGCTTATCAACACATTCAACTACGAATCATCGTCACCAGCCGACGAGCGTCAGCTTCTTGACCGTCGTCAAGAAGCTCTCTGGACGCATCTGTCGAATATACGCGCAGCATTTCATGCCGTGCGAGAAAAACAACAAGCTTTTTTAGCTTCCGTTCGCAGTTCTCCTAACCAGAAAGTGACATATGAAGCCTCAAACCTACGTGAAAGAATTCCAGGTTGAGGACGAAGCCGTCGCAGCGGAGAACCTTATTCATGTGCTTCATACGAATCTGGAGAAAGCCTGCGCACGTCTCGAAAGCCTTCGCATGACAACGGAAGTCGGCTCCAACGACGGGCACGTTCAAGTCCAGCAAGGGTTGATAACAGAGGCGACTCCCCTTACTAATACTAATCAGCCAGCGCAGTTTTCATTCCCTCAGACTCTTCTGAGAGACACTCCACCTCACGGCACAGCAGATACCAACTCAGCCACCCAAAGCAACCATTGTTATCAGTCACGTAACGTTAAAAGCGCAGTAGATAAAGCAACGTTAATGCTAGTCAACGCTAAAGCGTATAACTACGACGCATCAAAGCTCGAAAAGGTTGTTCTACTCCTGGATTCAGGAGCGCAAAATAGTTTCATTACAACCAGTACAGCGCAGCGTCTAGGACTGTCAATTTACAACAAAAAAGAGCGCACTTTCGTTACCTTCGGAGGTCTTAAGACTACCGAAGTCACAGGCGTAGTAGATGTCGACTTGCTTGACGCGCATGATCGCGTGCTTCAACTTCACCTTACGAGCAAAGACATTATAACGCTACCGCAAACTCCACCGCGACTTTCAAGCGCAGATGTCAAGTTCATCAGAGAAAATCGCCTACGAGCTCCATCGTGTCATGCGTCGCAATCGGTATTGCCAGACATACTCGTTGGTATTGACAATTTCTGGGATGTTCTTTCACAAGAACCCCCAGTCTGTCTGCCATCGGGTATGGTACTGACACATACAAGGTTCGGGTACCGTCGTGTCGGGAAATTCGGTTTTTCACTCGGGATTCCGAAGAGCCCAGCGACCGACGAAGTACACACAACATCCGACGCAGACGATGAGCTGGTACGACGACTCTGGTCACTTGACTTCACTAGGTTACGGACAGCCATCATCCAAAGGCAGATGATGAGCTCAATGATCGCATTTTAGACAAGTTCTATAGCTCCTCTAAGTTCGTCGATGGTTATCTTTATGTACAGTTTCCTTGGAAGTCGTCGCATCCCAAACTGCTCGACAACAAGCAGTTAGCGTATTGTCGGCTCATTAGCCAATACCAACGTCTTCGCAAGAACATGTCAGCTTGGAAACAATACGTTGCCGCAATCGAGGATCATCTAGTCGCTGGTTTCATCGAGGAAGTAGACGAATACGTTTACGACAACTATCGCGTCTACTACATTCCGCATCAGGCCGTCTACAAGGAGTCCTCCTCGACCACCAAGCTTCGTATAGTTTTCGATGCATCGTCTAAGACTCGGGGCGCACCCAGTCTTAACGATTGCCTCCATCAAGGACCTACCTTGTTGCCGGAATTAGCCGGTATCCTCTTGCGCAGTCGTCTTTATCGTTTCCTCCTTGATCGCAGACGTTGAGAAAGCGTTTCATCAAATTCGTTTACAACGTTCGCAACGGGATGCCACTCGCTTTCTTTGGCTCAAAGATCCGTTCAGTCCTCCATCGCCGGATAAATCTACGCATCTTCCGGTTTACGCGCATTCCATTTGGAGTGAACGCGTCACCGTTCATGCTCGCTGCTGCTATACAATACTACTTGCGTCATCTTCGCAGTCCGCTCTCCAAGGAGATCGAACGTAATACCTACGTTGATAACGTCGCACTTGGAGCTACGTCTCACGCAGAAGCCATCCAAAAATATCAGATGGCCAAATCTGTCTTTGGTGAAATGCACATGAATCTTCGACAGTTCGTGTGCAATTCCAATCTTGTCAACAACTCCATACCTAAGATAGATCAAGTCGCCGGTTCCGAACATGCTACACTTCTAGGCATCGCGTGGGATTACCACAGAGATACTCTGACCGTGAAAGTCAAGACGTTAGACATCCCAGTCAATTCCAAGCGCACAGCACTTCGTGCTATGGCATCGACGTACGACCCCCTTGGCCTGCTCACACCGTTCTTCTCCAAATCAGCGCGTTCGGCAGATCTATGGCCAAGCAACTAGCTTGGATGACCCACTGGATCAGTCTGATCGTCAGCGTTGGTCAGATCTTCTGGCAGATCTCAAACATCCAATTCCGCCAATACCTCGTCTAGTTGTGTCAAAATCGCAAATGTCTGCTCCCGTAGAGTTATGTGTCTTCGGAGACGCATCTAGGCGCATCTACGCTTCTTGTGCATATCTTCTATGTAAATCGACGTCCTCCACGACATCGAGGCTCGTTATGGCAAAATCGCACCTCAACGACCTCAAGCCAATAACGATTCCTCGCTCAGAACTTCTTGCAGTCCTCATTAGCGTTCGACTTGCGCAGTATATTGTCCAGCAGTTAGACATTACCGTCTCGGCTATTCACTTCTTCTCGGATTCGCAAATTGCCCTACATTGGGTTCATTCAACGCGTCATTCAAAGTCTTTGTCCAAAATAGGGTTAAACTCCATCAAAAACATCTTAGCGTTTTCCACCAGCAAAATATCGCCACCAAGTTTTACTATGTCGCATCCAAAGACAATCCTGCGGATTGCGCAACTCGCGGTTTGTCCACAAAGGACGCTAAAAACCATATCTGGTGGACTGGGCCATCGTTTTTACTTCAAAATCCATCTAAATGGCCCAACGCGCATCTTGGACTTTTCCTTGCCGCTCGACCGCGACAAGGATTGCGAATCTGAGTATCGGACGGTCCACACTGCTCAAAGCTGCAGCTTCGCATCAGTACTGCCATTCGCGTATACCAACAAGTTCAATAAGCTGCGTAATATCACGGCGTATATACTTCGCTTTCTGCATATTAGGATCTTTTCTTGTATTTCTGCAGCAATGCAGGAGTGCCTGGAAAGATCTCTGCCGCAGGTCGCCAAAATTAGCAAAAAGGGCATTTTTACAGCTTCGGATATATCAAGCGCAGAGTCAGTGCTCATTCAAGCTCACTATCGCGAACATGAGCACATTTTACAGCGGTTACCGTTATCACGCTTTCAAGCGCAAAAGGACAATGACGGTCTCATTCGCTGTGTCCAGTTCGCGTAGGATTATATCTGAAAGCGCCAATACTCCTTTTGCCATCGCATAAGCTTGCCAAACTCATCATTTGGCACCATCATTTTCAACAGCGCCATTCGGGAGTATACTCCACTATCGCCAGTTGCGCAAAACCTATTTCATACCATCAATTCGTAAAATTGTCGCCAAAACGCTCCGCGAATGCGTCATCTGCAAAAAAGCCAATGGGCACGGTTATCGTTATCCAGACATGCCCACTTTGCCGGAGGAAACGGACGTCAAGATCAAGACCGTTCCAAAATGTGGGTATCGACTATCTTGGCCCATTTAGTTATCGCAGCTCTTATGGCACCGCAAACAAGGTCTGGATATTCCTCATTACGTGTATGGCCACCAGAGCAGTCCACCTCGAGCTCATCATGAACAACACGGTTCAGGAATTTCTGTTCGCGTTTCGCAGGTTCATCGCACGCAGAGGTACTCCGGACCTCATTTACAGCGACAACGCGAAGCAGCAGACGACGCTTATAACCTAAAGTCATTTACGCACCAGATCAATGGCGACCAATTGCAGATTACAGCGCAAAAACAAAATCACGTGGAGGTTCATAACGCCGCTATCCCCCTGGAAAGGAGGATTTTACGAGCGCATGGTCCAACTCTTCAAATCCGCATTCAAAAAGTCCGTTGGACGCGCAGTTCTCACTCTCGAAGAGTTGCAAACGGTCGTCGCAGAAATCGAAGCGGTTATCAATGCTCGCCCAATTACGCCTTTTCGCGAAAGTAACACCTTCATCAGCGCACTTAAGACCTATCGACTTCGTGGTCGCCAGAAGTCGATATTCAAATTCCGCAGTCTGACCATTTGCAGGATTGGGGCGACTACAGCGCACAAAGTATCAGACTGGTACAAAGAGTCGCTCAAAGTGCTGACAAGTATTCTGGATTTATGGCATACAGACTATCTTGCAGCCTTGAGGGAACGCCATCAATTACGCATGAAACAGCCAAAGTACACTACGGCGCCACCTCAGGCTAACGACATTGTCATTGTCGCAGACGACAAACTACCGCGCAGTCATTGGCCTTTGGGTCTCGTTACTAAGGTCAATTTCAGCCTCAGACGCAAAGCACGCCTCTGCAGAGTGCACAAAGAACAAACGGTAGATGTTCAAAATGCTCGCTGGCGCGAAGCTCTATCCACATCGAAATCCGAAGCGAAATAGCACGCAAAATTGCGATCCAAAGCCATCTCGCGGTAACGCAGCAAAACAACCGCCGCAAAGGACGCAACCGTCGCGAGTTGCTAAAACTCAGCATAAATTCATTCACTAGCGTCTTTTCGGTTAAAGCGATCAATTGCGCACTCATTATCGTTAATATCGCAACTGCTCCATTGAGCAAATGTGCGCTCTAATATAAACACCGCGCACCGGGCGCCAAATCGCAATTTCGAACACGCTTCAGCACACTCGCACTCGCATATTCGTCTCGGACGACGAGTTTTCTGTATTCTTATCTACTTCATCGCCAATAGACGTATCTCCACGACTATGGTATTCATATCCGCCACCAGTACCGTACCGGTCGCAGCAACTTTGATCAGGTACCCAGTTTGCGTTTGTGAATTGCGATTTCGTTCTTTTGAGGTACTAGAATTTTGTGTAAATTGTTACCCCTTGCTTTCCTCGGGGCGTTAGTTTCTCTCGGAAACGTATTTTCATGCCCACTATGCCACAATGTCTGTAAGCGCAGCTTCCTAGCAATTTTTCCTTTCTTTGCAAATGTACGCAGTCAAATTTACCACGCTGCCTATCAAACGTCATAGTTGTTGTAGCTTCGCAAAATCAATTTTTTCACCCAAATTCGCAAAGCAATTCCATCCGCAGTGGGTTTTATAATCCTCTTCGGATTCGTTATGCGCATTTGGCATTTTTACAATACATTCTTTTTAAAGTTTCCCCTTTCATAACCTTTTTAACATACCCTTTGCGCGGTACACTGCACACGCCCGCAAGCGCACCTGATCAAAGACCCTACGTCCTATTCAGTCGTGGTTGGTACTACTAACACATTTACAATAGTTAGCTATTACTCTAGATTATTTAGTAACATTTTGTATCACTATTATTAACAACGGTTATTTCTTCCACTTGTTCAGGCAAGGCAATTTAACGCCAATGTCACAGCCTGCCTGCCCGGAGGCTCCGTCTGTCGAGACGGAGTATGCCTCATTCGTGGGGGCTCCGTCTATCGAGGCGGGCCACGGCTCACCAATAAGGTCGGTTTTCCGCAGCAGCGCACCTTACGTTTCTTTTTCTATTCGCACCTGTCATTTAAGCGCACCTAACTAAAAACAAATCTCAGCGCAGCAGTCAGTTTTCGGGTCATAAGCCCGCGCATTCTTCAAGCGCAGTTCACCACACTGAGGACAAAATCCATAGTGTGGATTACAAAGCGCACTTCACGTTATCGCATTTCTCTTCGGTCCTGCTAATCAGGCCGCGCAGCCTCATTACGCACTTTTCAAAAAAGTGGTCAGAATTTTGTCGGTTCAGTACGATTCGCGTCAGTGGACGCACCCTTGGGGCGTGCGGTGGGAGACCGCATTTTCATTTTTCGCCTGTCCCGGGATTAAGCTACGTGCCTTTTTTCAAACACCCCTGGGGAACGTTTTGTCATCAATGTGAGGAAAATCTCCCCCTCACGCTAAAATGACCCCCTTCGGAGCTCAAAACTCTGCTCCTTCATGAATCTAGTAGGCCTTATATTTTCAACAATCGTCACAACCGTACTGTCGTCCATCGATTTCGAAGTCAACATCAACCAACGTCAGCGCATTCGCCGGGATTGATGCCGCCGTCGAGGACGCAATATCCTACAGCCGCAGAAGATCTTTTTGTGATCCGTTTTATTGGTCACTTATTTTGTTGTATTTACTTGTATTTTACTAACTCATTGTATTGAGCATGCCTACGGCCCCGCAAGTCAGAAGTTAGTCCTATGGTTCCTCGCACCCATGCGCGCTGGGGGAAACGCATGGCTACTTAGGCCCAATCTGGTAGGCGTCGATTAACGTGTATGTAAATAAGTAGGTAAGCGGTGCTTCCAGCTCCTGTGGCGCGAGCGGCTTTCGTCGTTTTGCCGCCCCCAGTGTCGTGACTTTCGTACGACCTCTACGCATATTGTACGCCGTCACGGTTCGCACTCTACATTCGACGCCAAGTCAGCCCGCAAGCCATCTTAAAGGGCCGAGTCGTCAGGGTCCGCACTGGGTCTTCACGCGCACTAGTCGACGCGCAGGGAAGGATTGGCCCACGCCACTTTTGGGCCTGGAAGTTTCTACGAGTCAGTCGTCTCCTCGTCGTCATCGTCGAGTCGTCGTCTCTTCCTTCGTCCTGCCCGGTCGTTCCCTACCATCATCCCTCATCCGCCATCGCAGTGCATGGTACTGCCGTCCTTCGTCCCTCGTCCTTTGTCCCGCATCTGATTCCATCTCGAGCGCAGCTGTCACTCCAGCGCAGAAGACATTGGACGCAGTGGTATTCGCGACTAGTTCTACGAGCGCCGTCGTCCGTCCCCCGGACGACCCTTGGGGCGCAGCGCACTTCATGGAATGGACACCTTGGACAAGGATCTGTGGTATGGAAGACAGGAACCTTCACTCCTCTGTGCTCCGCGCCCGGACGTGACGAACGCACCCCGGCTAACGCGCAGTGCACGAGTGAAGGGGCTCGAGGCACCGATGGCCCCTAATGAGGCGAGGAAACCATCCCGTAGGTTTAGTAGTTTAGGTTCGTAGATTGTGTAGATGGCATAAAGCCAACTTTATTTACTTTGTGTTCTGTTATGTAGCAAGAGTCATGCGCAGTAGTGAAGCGCACCTTTCAATACGTATAATGTAGCCGGTATCATATCTGCCTCAGTTACTCCTTCGGGACGCAGCAAACTTTGATCAGGTGGTACCGCATAGTTTGCGCTTTTGAATAGCCTATTTCGTCTTTGTTGCAGTGTCTAGGAATTGTTCGTGTAAATTTGTTCTTAACCTTGTTTCCTATGCTAGCGTGATCTTTTCTCTCTGTAAATGACGTATATGTTTATGCCACTATCAAAGTCTGTAAAGCGCAGTTTCCTAGCAATTTTTCCTTTCTTTGCAAATGTACGCAGTCAAATTTACCACGCTGCCTATAAAACGTCATAGTTGTTATAGGTTCGCAAAACCAATTTTTTCACCCAAATTCGCAAATCAATTCCAATCCCGCAGTGGGTTTTATAATCCTCTTCGGATTCGTTATGCGCATTTGGCATTTTTACAATATACATCTTTTTAAAGTTTCCCCTTTCATCACCTTTTTTAACATATCCTTCGCGCGGTACACTGCACACGCCCGCAAGCGCACCTTGATCAAATACCTATACGAAGTTATTCGTGCGGTAGTAATGAGCGCACCTTTCATTATCTTCTTTCACTTTCCTTTACATGTGTATCTCCAAGAGAGATCGATATTTATTGATCGCAGTAGTTTGGTCAACAATACCAACACAACGTTAACATCAAGTAGGTGGTTATAAAGCGCAAGTGTCGGGCAACACCTTGGGAAGGTGAAGATAGTTCAGCGCAGTTGTCATCTCTTTTAAGCGCAGTGGTCTTCCAGCAGGAAGGCAACATCAGGGGCAGCGGAGGATGAGGACCGCAGGTACGTGGCAGGCAGAGCTAGGCGCGTGTCCCTCCGCACATCATCTAAAATCACGGCACCGGGCTGCAAGCCACTTGTACGTCATGTCTTGCCCCAGGCTTGCCGCACCGGCGTCGCGACATGGTGCATCGGACCGAGGTTGGGCATGTGGTAACACATGTCTGGCCTTTGAGATCGAGCCCTTGTCACGCGCAGAAGTCGGAAACTGGAGGATCAACAGGACGCGTCCATGGAACTCTTCGGCTGATACGAGCTCCTACAGAACGACCGCGCAGGAAGCATCGACTAGGGCCTACCTTTACCACCCTAGAGCCCGTACGGGTGTTATGGTCCTGGAGTGGCACCAGCAACCATACGACGTACGAGGCAACCGCGGCTAGGGAGCGGGAAGGATTACCCTTCTGGAGCATGAGGAAGCAATGCGCGCGAGGCACCGGGGGGTGCACCAGGGCAAAATCGCATGGAGGGAGACCCTAAGGACCGGATGGGAGAAACGTCCCTCGTGCGACCTGGTTGCCAGGCCCGTAGCAGCATGGGGAAACGCTGTCCGGGTAGTCCGCACGGAATCTTCACTTGTATTCAGGCCGCATCTTCGGTCCGTTGGCGTCTGTGTGGCCTCGAAGATCATCCGCGCAGTTCCAGGCAACCGCCTTTGTTGATACTTCCACGAGTACGGCAGCAACATCATTGTGTGGCATACTTGTTGCAAGTTGCGTCAACTGTTGTCCTTGTCTTACGCTAGCTTCTTGTGATCGCACATTACTGTCATGAGGCCAGCTTCGCTTATCCGCAATTGACCCTTTGCCGCGAAAGGCTACTGGCCAGGGCCTTCTCACGGCACTACATACTCTCACTTTCCCATTTCAGGTTCGAGTTAGGAAGTAACCACCCTACCGCAGCAGTCAACCAGGTCAACCATTAGCGCATGTAAAGCAAAGTTGACAAAAGCGCTCACCACACAGATCAAGAAGTCAGCGCACATCTCCTAACCCAACCTACGACAACAGCGGTAGGTAACAACACGAGAACGACCAAGTCCAGCAAAGGTTGACGATGGAGACGAACTCCCTCACAAATACTAACCATCACTCGAAATCCGAGCGAGTAGCACGCAAAATTGCGATTCAAAACCGTTTCGCGATAGCGCATCAGAACACCTTCCGCAAAGGACGCAATCGTCGCGAGTTGCTAGCGCTCAGCATAAGTTCACCTACTAGCGTTTTTTCGGTTAAGGCGATATATTTTGCGCACTTAAGTCATCAATATCGCAGCTGTTCCATTGAGCAAATGTGCGCTCCAATAACAACGTAGCGCACCGGCGCCAAATCGCAATTTCGAACACTCTTCAGCGCACTTGCACTCGCATATTCGTCTCGGACGACGAGTTCTCTGTATTCTAATCTATAAATGTATCTCCACGACTAC